>JAMPIV010020122.1:0-231248 GCA_024509875.1 Oreohelix idahoensis | reverse complement strand
ACCTCTAGGTGTTGAAAAAGCCGTGAGAGGTTTGCGCGTTCAGATAAAGGAACTTGCCAATATCCTTTAGACAAATCAAGTTTAGTGAAAAAATGAGATTTGGAGAGTCGAGTAAGTAGCTCTTCCAGTAAAGGCATAGGTTCGGCATCGAACTTCGTTACTTGATCAATTTTCGATAGTCAACGCAAAGACGTATGTTATTGTCTTTTTTACGCACAATAACCATCGGCGAAGAATAGCAAGTGTTATGGTTCGATTATTTTTCAAATCTGATCACTCATTCCAAACTCTTTCTCGACCTGTGCTTGAAAATGTATAGGTATAGGATAAGGTCTAACCCTAATAGGAGTATGGTCAGTTAGAACAAAGTCATGTTGAATGACATGAGTTTTTTGTCCAGGATGCTCAGTGAGTACAACTGAAATGTTTGCAACTTCAGTTGGTATCTTTGTCTGCTGTTTCTCCTAGAGACAAATCAGGAGAGACAGTAACGTTCTTCCATGATTCACTAGAATGAAGAGGGATCATTGGAAGAGGAAGATTTACATCTGAAAAACTTGTTTCCTCATCCTGTATCACGGACAGTGATGAGTAATGACCTGTATGGACGGAGAATTGTCCGTTGCTTGGAAAATGGGTTCAAATAATCCGAACGTCATAATTCTAGTAAGCATATTTGATGTGGATGGTTTTTTATGCTTCCCTATCCAATAACGACAATATGAGTCGTCATCGGAAATTTTTCCGATATTTTATCGTACGGACCTTCCATGAACAATTAAATAGATCTGTTTTCCCTACAAAGGTAGTATAATACAAATGCTTTGTCCCCAGGAACAATGTTGTCGTAAGTTCTCTTCTTATTGGCACAATTGTCTTTCCTTCGGGTTTAGCACATTAAGAAAGTAGAAGTTGATAATTTGCATGCTTCGATAATCTTATGTCGTCAACGCGAAGACATATTCGTAGTAGAATGACTTTGTGTTCATCGTCAATATCGGCAGCTGTTTATGTGATCATGAAAGGGCAACGACATAGGGCCACGCGGACGCGCGCGCTAAATGACGAGTCTACAAAAGGGGACAATCCTGTATGGTATCATTGGGGACCACTCTGTAAGCGAAAGAGGCCCGCTGGGTTTAAACTCTGCTGTCCTAGTCTTGAGGTCATGATCCCTACAGTTATCTTCCATATAGTTAGTTTTTATGTGTTCAATTATGGCGTTCGAACCATCCAATAGACATTGGTATGATAGATTACTATTTAAAGATCGATCAAATTTGCAGGAGAGAGACGTCAGTTACGTTGAGACATGGTTATCGGATATTAGATGGGAGCCATGGTCTGACTATATCTCATCAGGGGGAACCCCAGACGAGAACAATTAGAAGCCATAGAGCATCTGCATTATCAGCTGTAGTAATGCTCTTCAGAGGAATTAGGCCTCTGGCCCAACGTGGTGGCACATATTCCATACACCAAGTTCAAGATTAACTGTTTTCCTCTGGGCTGACTTGATCTTAAATGGACCCAATAATGTCTGATGGCGCCATTTTTGAAACAGGCCGAATAGGGATTGTTCCGCCGCCTGAATGGGTGCAGCATGCCGTGGACCTTTGGATTTAACTTCCTGACATACTTTACAAGATCGACAATAAATCCGTATGTCCTTGTTTACCAATGGCCAAAAGAAAGGCGCAAGGACTCTTGACTTAGTACGGGAAAAACCCATGTGTCCAGCACACTGAGAGTCGTGAGCGTGCTGCAAAATTTTAACTCTCAAATTCTTGGGAACCAGGATTTGAGAATGACTTGGCGTAATGGAGTCTTGAACCATACGTACAAGTACGCCATTCTTCTTTGTAATCCACGATTTACGAATTGTGTCTTTATTCGGATCACCTTTAGTTGCAAGAATGAAGAATTTCTTCAGAGTGGGATCATCTTCTTGCTGTTTTATCAACGAGTCACGAGAAATTACCAAGGGATCATCTTGGTTATGCACTTCATTATCTTCAGTAGATGAAGTTTGAGGCATATTAAGAGCCTGAGCTCTAGTGACTACAGCGTTAGCAATCTGCATGTGTTGCCTTTCCCACGCGGAAATTTGTTGCGGAGTGCATTCCTTGACTCCATGAATGCGACCGATGATGAGGTCAGCGATCGGATTCGGAAGAAGACATGCGTGTACATCTCCTGTAAAGAAAGGAGTAGCAATCCTAATGATAGCAGTAGAGTATTTCTCTAATGTGCCGCCAAATGTTACACATTTGACTACTTGTCCAGTGGCACGGGAAGGATCTACGAGTGACTGCCTAACACCAATTGTGGTGCAACCAGAATCAAATAGCACAGAGACTGGATTGTTATTCACTAAACCCTTATGTAAGACAAGAGAACCTCTTCCATCATGCGCGAACTGATGCAGGAAGAGCAGAAGGAGTATGGCCCGCAGCTTAAAAGTAGACACTGTGGTTGGCTCAAATAACGTTTTGCATTGGGGGCACTGAGATGCTCTCCCAAAATCAAAAGCGGCACATGCCATATTACTAGCATCATTATTATCTTTACTCTGTTTATAGGCTTCATGGGACTCTTGTTGTGCAGAGTTTGCCTGAAAATGTGGTTTATGTCTTTTGTATTGAGATCTACCTCGGTATTATTAAAAACCTCTGTAGTGGTGGTATTAATTTACCTCTATTGTAAACCCTATTTGAGTTTTGAGTCAGAGTTCTCTTGGTTACCATTATCTTATCATTATAATGAGTATCTCTGTAATTATGATCTTGTTGACTCCAAGACGGATACCTCGGATAGTTTCTATAATTACTTCCTCTACGGAAATTCCTATAATTATGACCACCCCTGTGTCGAGAGCTATCAGCTCGTCTCCAGTTCTTTGAAGAAGAACCCTGAAATGATTGGTTACCTTGGTTTTGATAACTATTATGGTTACCTTTTTTATCAAATCTGTTTTGAGGTCCCTGAAATCTGTGTGAATAATTGGGATTGTATGGTGTTGCGAAGCAACTGGCATACTCTCCTTAATCTTAGTGTTGCCAAAAGTCACGTCGGGGTGTGCAGTGACATATTGGGAACAATATTCTTCCATTTCTTTTAGAGATTTGGGTTTACGCTCATGTATAAATTCAAGGAATGGTTTGTTTACACATGACATAATCTTATCTCTGAGCAACAAATCCATAAGTCCTTCATACGTTTTTTTCTGTTTTGGAAAGCTCAATCCAACGATCAACTGTGAGACGTGCCTTTGCAATGAATTCTGAGAATTCTACACCTGTCTCAGGCACCATCGTCTTAAACAAAAGGCGATAGCCTTCCTCACTTAGCTGGTATTTTTTTTATCAAAGCCGCCCTAATGACATCATAATTATCCTTATCTGCTTCTCCTACAAGGCATAACCTAGTCAGAGATTCACCTTTCAAGTTTTCTGCTAATTGATTAGCGTATTGTGATTTATCCACATTATGTGTACGACAAAAACGTTCAAATCTATCCAGCCAGAATGTAATATCGTCACTGGACTGATTGAACGGTGGAACCTTAACCTTGTAAGTAGAAGGTTTACCATTACCACTAGATGCCTGATTAACATTACTCATACTTGTCAATCTCAATTTCTCTAACTCAAATTCATGTTCTAACTCTTTTTCATGTTCTTTGTCTATTGCTTTTTTTTTCTCTTTCAGCTTCTCTGTCTAATCTTGTTAGTTCAGCAGCAGCTTCTCTTTCTAATTTTTTTGTTCAGCTTCAAATCTCCTTTCCTCCACCTGCATCTGCAATTTCTTTAGTTCAGCAGTAGCATCAGCTTCTTTTTCTAATCTTTTCTCTTCAGCCAGAGCTTTTCTCTCTTCTGCAGCAGCTTTTCTCTCTTCAGCAGCTAATGCTTTGTCATATTGAGCAACTGCCCATTCTTCTAATTGTTGACCAGTCTTATCAAGGGCTTTCCCTTGTATAATGAAGTATTCTAATGTAGACATGATGTCTAACAATAATACTAATCACCTGAAATAATAATAATACCACAAGTTCTTAATGACTTGATTAATCAGCACACTATCCCAATATCTGTGGGTCACAAGCCTTAATAAGGTCTTGTATAACAGTAATAATAATCAAGTACTGGTTTATACCATAATCCAAGTGCAGTGCACAAGCAATAGTGTCTTATGAAATATACCTATATAAAACATATGTCAACCAACAGAATACATAAAGTACAAATAAGACTGACAATACGAAAACGTTTGCAGAAATCAAATAAATCAAATAGGGAAATCAATGAAAGTAATCACTGAATCTGCAAGGAATAACAACACAAATGACGTCACAGTATATGAATATAAATTGTGAATAGAACTGAAAGATAGAAAAGGGTAGACCAACAAACTACAAACAATTCAAAACAAAACTAAAGAACAAAGAAATATTACAAAAATAACAATAATTACAGTCTTCACAGCTAACACAAATAGCAACTAGTTGTTGCAAGCAAATTTCCAATTAAGGAAATTGCACCTAAAGAAAACGCCCACAACGGACCCTCTATGACGTGGGATATTCTGTTGTGAGGACACCGCCCAACCTAAACACAACCCGCTGACATATAAACTAACATACTATACAAACAAATAACATGTAAACATAAATATATAAATTATGTGTATGATAGTATGTGTTGCAAAATAGGCTCAGTTTTACAGTAATGGCAAAGTTATTCTTGTAAAAATAAATAAACTGCCACTTTATTGAATTACAAATTCTGGCCTTAAATATTAAAGTTCATATATAGAAAACAAGAAGATCCATCGATGAAAATAGGACTTCTTAGTTCAATAATACTGTCTTCCTGTTAATATTGACAAGAATTGATCCAACTGTTCTGTGAAACTCTGTAATGTCTAATGTAAAAATGTCAACAACGCTGACCTACATACTGCAATCACTTGACAGGTCACGTGACGAAGTGTTGACAAAGAGCAAACTAATACTGCAAGTGTGTCGTATCAGCCACAGGAAACGGTCTGGTATCGGTAGTCTGTTAACTTCTTAGCTTCTGCGAGGTCAAACCCAGAAAGCTGGTCCACCAGTTGATAAAGTCTCTTTAGTTGATAACTCTTTTTTCTGTGCTCATCATCAGTTGATAAATATAAGCTCACTAGAACATCACCAGAGCTACATGCTGTGTTGTTGTGTTGCTTGTGGTTTGAGTATGGAATGTCAACTCGACCTACGCAGTGGTGTGTAGACATAGATTGTGAGTATAATATGCGAATGATAAGAAGAGTTCGTGGTGTTGACAAATGGTCTTTTTCTCACACTCATGTATGGCTGGAAGTCATCGACACCAACGACTGTGTACCTTTGCTACAGTTTAATTGGACGTACACACTCGACAGCACGAATAGTGACAAATCACAGGTTGGCATAATACATCATAGTACAGTGGATAAATGGTCTTGCAATGATACATGGGCACTCATGTAGAATAATAGCATAATGGACTGTCAGTAGACAAGCACTCAGTATTGCCCATATATATATATATCATCTGAGTTTACTGACAAAGCACGTCAGATTATAAACAACATTCAAGATGGCTTCTAGACCTAACCTCGTCTAGCGAAGATTCCTTGAAATAATATTCAGCACATATTTTTCATATAATCATATTGAACCGCTAGTACTGGGTTCTCATGTGTAGCAGTGATCTCTGGACTCATCAAGCGATAATACGGGGTATCCCTTTCTCTTCTTGAAAGTCACAAAATATTTGGATACAAGATGGCTTCTCTCGTGAGCTGTCACTCACGTTTGGATACAGATAAAGAATCTGTATTAAAGTTAGTCATTCATTAAATGTTCTCATAGCTCTGTAGATTCTATCATGATACAATTGACTTCATCATACAAGATATAGTGCTGCTAGGAATGAATGTCATCTTCATCTAGTTAAATATATTCTCTCAGACGTACAAATCGTGCCTATCGAAAAACGGTGGCTTCGTAAGAGAGTTCATAAGGAGAATCTTTTGTTACCTTGGTATCAGAAATATGATTCTGCCATTCCTTGGCAATAAGAATAAACACTGGGGTAAAGCATACACGATAGGTCTAGACGACTATCACTTTCCCCATAAATACTGAGATCACTTTTTCCGGCGACAAGCCACTACACAAAAATCACAGCCCCATCAGGACGAAGCCAAATCACACCTCTCTAGCGACACATCCGCCGAACAGCCCTTTGACCTTTCTAACGACAAAAGACCATATAGTTCGACTTAGATATGTAAAGATATTCAGATATAAGACAGACTCGTCCTACCCAGACAAACAATACACATAAATTCAGGCCATAGATACACTGAAGAAAGAACAACCTATTTCTACCCAAACAAAGAATAAATCGCAGTAAAACTGGATTCATCCGCGGAGTTCGATTGAAAGTAACGACACTCCTTTCAAGGGAAGTAACTCAATAATGACTTTTCCTTAAGCACTAAAAAGTATCTATTTTGTTTACAAAATATTTGCGAACATAACAAGCATACAAATGTATTATATTGTAAGATATCAAAGACTGCACGTAACACATGGCAAGTAGGAAAAGCCATAGAGAAGGCAGCATATGTATTTGAAGAATAATAAGTAAACGTTCTGGAGAGAACGAAAAAGAGGGAAACGAAGCCATATAGGAAATGCCAGATTTATAAGAGGAAGACAAGATACACAGTAAAAGTGGATCGGAGATGAGAATGGACGATAGACATGGATGGTAAGAAAAAGAAAATGCACAAGGAGGAAAAATATGCAACTAAGAAGAACGATTAATGAGATAGGCGGAATTTCAAGATAATTCGCGTAGGCGGGAAAATAAACTTGGGAGTAGATATAAAGGGTTGGAAAATGGCTAATGATGTTAGAAAGGTATAGTAAGGGTAGAAAAGGAACAAACGATAAGGTGTACTATGAAATGAGTTGTATTATATACAAGGTATAATATGAAATGAATTGCATTATGTGCAAGTTGTAACATGAAAAGAGTTGTATTCAGTAAAATGGATAAATTAAAAACAGTTCCATGATGGAAAATGTATACTATTAAATAGAAATTGTAGACAGGAAGATGTGTGAGGTTGATTGGAAGTGGAAAATGGCGGGTCGCATTAAGATTAGTTGGTGTTTGGCTCATTGAGACAGAGGTTGGTGAAGAGAGGGATAGAACTGGTAGTAGAAGGGGGAAGGAAGAGAGTGAGTGGAGATTTTTCGGGAAATTTTCTCTGTGCGAGAAATTTTTTTTAAGGGGTGGGGAGATGTGTGAACGGTAGTTTGGTTTTGATAGAGCGAAAGAGTGTAGAAAAATGGTTTAAGAAATATAAATAGGTTTAGTTACAGATTATTTGTCATTGTTGATGGGAGATAAGATGAGTAAAGTGGTGCTCTGTCATAAGGGAGGAAACTCCACATATTTCGGTTGGTAGGAGAAATGTTTAATTTAGGTTAAGCAGATTTAGTGTGTTATCAGTTATGGATTAGAAAATTAGCATATGACGAATTTGTTGTAAGCGTTAAAGAAGAAGGTATGCTATTCAGGTAAAACATCCAAAGGTGGATAATGTAAGATTATGTCCCTTCCGTGTTTTAAGTGAGTTGAGAGAAAAAGTATGCACGTGAATATTGTGTTAGTGAGTTGTGCTGAGAAAAAGTATGCACGTGAATATTGTGTTAGTGAGTTGTGCTCAGAAAAAGTACGCACGTGAAAAGTGTGATTAATAATACATGAGAGGAGTGAACAAATAATGTTAGAACAGGGATCAGGAAGTTGATATTGAGACGCGCTAGGCGTAGGAAGAGAAAAGGGTTTTCTCCCGAGTGTTAAAGTTAGATTTGAGAAACGCGCTCAGCGTAATAGATGTGTGAGAAAACGCTCTCAGTCTTAGATGATTAGCAAGATTTATGCTGTGAGAAATAGAGTGTATAGAAAATGCTCAGTACATTATGTACCATAAATTTGGTGTACGGCAGTATTTTTATTGTGATAGTATTTTATTCTGAGGACATGATAGTTGTGAAAGAAATGAAAGTGTATTTCGTTTGAGAACAAAACCAGGTACGTTGAACACTTTTATATATCAGTAGTATGTGTAGCTCAGCAGACTAGGTCTGGGCAGAGAAGAATAATAGACGAAATCTTGGCAAAACGACAGCCCTGGCGGTAAGGCTAGTTTTCTCTCAGAGAGATTATACCAAGAGATATATGAAAATAAAACGTAAAATAAACAGTCAGCACGGAAGAGAGACAAGAAGTTTCTACCTGAAGAATTAAATGACATTGTGATAGCTGAAATCAGCAAGTAGTAAAAAGACAAGAAATTGGCAGTTTTGAATATTGAATACTTGTGTTGCTGAAGAAGCTGTTGTTATGAAAGACTGCTAACCTTGTTAATAAAGTTCAACCTTTGAAATCTTCACTGCTATTTATAAGGTGAATTCGTTGAAGCAACAGAGAGTATGAGAAAATATCTTAGTCAGTCTGAGAGAAGTAAGTTTGTCACATTTACCTTACAACATAATATCTACTAAAAGGGCAGTGGTCCGAACCTTCTAATACGTTCCACGGCCACAACAGGGACAGCCTATGGAAAATCTGAGGGCTTATGGAATTCCCAGCCACATTGTTTCCATTATAAAAAGCCTCTATTCTAACTTTACGTGCAGTGTTGGATCAAGTATTGTAACTTTCGAAGTGAAAACAGGAGTACGACAGGGATGGTCCTTATCAACAACATTATTTTTGACAGTCATAGATTGGGTGATGCGCCAGACAATAGAGGGCAGTCCAAGAGGAATTAGATGGACAACGTTTTCTACGCTGGAAGATTTTGAATATGCAGATGACATTGCACTACTCGCGCATTCACATCAACACATTCAAGACAAAACCGATAGACTGAATAAGTATGGCCAGCAGGTTGGCCTGAACATCAATTTGAAGAAGGCAGAGGTCATGACACTAAATGTGGGCAATCCTGAGCCAATAACAGTAAGGAACCAGAAGTTAGAACAGACAGACACATTTACTTACCTTGGAAGCATAGTAACACCTGATGGCGGAACAAGCAAGGAAATTAACTACAGAATGAATAAAGCGAGAACAGCCTTTGCTGTTTTCAACAACATTTGGAAGTCTTCCCAGTACAGCACAAACACCAAATTAAGACTGTATGAGAGCTGTGTACTTTCTGTACTTCTCTATGGTGCGGAATGTTGGAGAGTAACAGAGAAGGAAATGTCGAAACTGTCCTCCTTCCACACAATCTGCCTAAGGAAAATTCTCCGAATCTTTTGGCCAAACACCATCAGCAACCAAGAACTACTTATTCGGAGTAACCAGGAGGACATGCACACCATCATAGCTGGCAGACGCTGGAATTGGGTTGGCCACGTCCTCAGAAGGGACGCGGATACCATCACAAGAACAGCTATGCTATGGACCCCCGAGGGAAAGCGAAAGAAAAGCCGACCAAAAACAACTTGGCGGAGAACTGTAAAAGCTGAGATGCAAAGAATGAACCACATTTGGGGCACTGTACGAAGGATGGCCGCCGACCGAGCAAAGTGGAATCAATTTGTTGCTACCCTTCAAGACGCCACCAGGCGTGATGGCCGCTGATTGCTTTGACGGTTGGTGGTTATGGATCAAAGAAGAAGAAGACATCCACCCCAAAGCGTGGCTGGGGGTTTTGTTTTCGTTTCTTGCTCATTATAAATGCATCGCGCGATTGTTGGTGGCCAGCGACCGGCGATTGTAGTAATCGTACCTAAGACGAACCTGCAGTCTACCAAACTAGGGGAACGCTCTTCGCTCGTAACAAGTGCTTTTTACTACGAGCGTGAAATAAATTATTTGAAAACCGAACCGCTGTCTTATTAAAATTAGTAGCTTGGGCGGCGCAATGAGGAAACCCTTTCATAGCCGGGTTCAGCTTTTCGTCTCCGTTCATGGGAGATCAAGTCACGTTCATTCTGAGACTTTGGTAGCGGCCCTTGATAGCCGTCACTATCTTATGTCCACTGGTGAGAGATAATATTATGTCTTACCCAGGGAACTTTTCGTGTGTTGTCTTCAGATGTAGACTCTAGAATATTATTATGTTACTCGAGATTACGCTTGTAAAAGCACAGCGACCGAACACCTGTGAAAATAAGCTATTGCAGGTGGCTCGGGTCAGTGTTACTTTTAGACTATAAATCTAAATGGTTTTACTCAGTCAAGCACTCTCGTGAATTTTACCTTGCCCGTAGATGGCCAAATGAGACACAGGCAATTGCGGCCACAAAACTAGAATTTGTGTTGCCTTATTCATGTCATCTCTAGGTGAGTTGACATTTTGTAATATAATTCGTGTTAGCTTTAATATATACAACTATTAGCAGTGTGGCTTGAATTAATTTTAGGTGATTTTTCCTCGGTAATTAGTTCAGTGGTAATGTAGCGCCCTCTACCGCCTAAGTTAACAGGTGCTTAATCTGTTAGATGTTTTCTGGTGTTATTGTTTACAATGGGTTAAATGGTAAACTTACGCTAACAGATACTTACTAATCGAAGAACTTGATAGTCTGTTCAGTGCTTACAATGGGTTAATCAGTAAGCTAAAAGCTGTAATTACATTTGGGAAATGTCAGTGGTGTAATTTTTTCACTTAAACCTTTCAAGTGACGGCTATTCGCTAATACGACTGGATTACAAGGGGCAGTCATTCTTTAAATTGGGAGAGAAACTTCTCGGAGTTGAGTGTTGAATTATGATATACCTACCTGTGTAGTTAGACATCAGTTAGAACCTTCACACCAATCTAGAAAAAGCAGCCACCGGCCAGGGATATAATTATATCTTATGTTTAAGTCACCATGTATTATAATAGCATAAACATTGCATTTTATTTATTCAAAATTGTGCGAGGCTATTACTTTTTCTCGTCTGTGCTTCGATCAAAAGGGGCGAATACAATTTATTATGTAATGTATCTAGTACTTATATTTTTGTAATTCACTTAATGATGTAACGGGAACCACTTGGTTGGACAACCCATATGTCCGAGGAGGACATGGAGCAGGTTGTTTCTGACAGCGCACATGCTGAGATTTACATGTAGGCACAAAATATTTAAGGCTTTGCAACTGTAGGCTGATAACTGATAGAGGGAATTAACAGGAGGCCAACGCATGTGGATAAAGACAGCCCCAAGATTTTCCTGCTATAATTATAATACACATACTAGAACGGGGCACAACAGTTTAGCACACCTTGGTTAAGATTGTATTAATTTCTTGATATAAATGTATTTGTTTTTGTCTCAGTTCCATGGTACCCCAATGTTACAGCTGGATCTCAGTCAAGGGATGTAAAATTCTTCTCGACATCACGGTTCCAGTAAGCAACGAACTCCATGAGTTGCCATAACGTACCTGAAATTGAAACCCACTTCACATTGACCCATATAACGGGAATTTAGCGCATGCAGTATATAACCAGCAACAGCAAATCTGAAATCGTATTATCAGTAGTGGTTTTCTACTCGCCGATTTAATACAAGTCAGAGCTTTAGTGGCCTCCAATACCTCATCTTGCTCATCGTCACCAGCTGAATTTAAAGCATCTGACTGTGTGCTTAAACTGATCGCTCAGTCACAATAAAGTTCAAACCAGCCCAATCAGATTGAAGCATCAAGCACGCAGGCCTATTTCATGCGAGGGATAATAGCGCAGCGGACAGCTGTCCTAATTTGACCTCGTCTTGTATACATCTGGTCAGTCAAAATCGCCGCCCGCATTAACGGTCAATAGAACGACTAGAGACAAATCTACTGCTTATCGTGTTAGTATTTTGTGAAGGCTACGCAAGGATAGTGTTTGCTCTTCCCCAGTTGAATTAGTATACTCCTGCAGTCTGGATAGAGACTTTAGACACTGTGATAGCGTTACATCATACACATACAGCCGAAGGATGAACTTCTGGGTTTAGCTTATGGATTGGGACAGAATAGTTGGCTTTGTTCCCTTCATGTTTTCTGTAATTGTTAACTGATTGTGAAGTTGCTGCATTACTTTTGTTGGGGGGCTAATATACTTAATTTATATATATACACTGTTCAAAAAAAGAAACGCTACTTTTTTTGGTGTTACTTTTATAAAAGATATTCGCTGATTGGACTTCAGTCAACCTATTGACTGTGTCCACCTGGTCATTAACTTCTCGTGGTTACCTGAATTGTAATCACCTCATGATTCTTGAGGTCATGAAAGAGGTCAGGGTCAAAACAACATTTTTGACAATAACTCGTGACAGGTTCATGACAATCCCGTGAAACGTACTGAACACAAAACTCTCTGACCATATTATTGAATGCCTATAAAAGATTGACGCTGCTCGAATAAGTTCAGTTGAAAATTTAATGCGCAAGTATGGCTCATCTCACTACAGAACAACGACTCATCATCATTGGACGTTTACAGACTGGACAGTCACAAAGTGTAGTAGCCAAACAATTTAATGTGGCTAGAAGTACCATTAGTCGCTTTTGGGGGCGATTTCAAGAAACTGGCTCAGTGGCAGACCGGCCGCGCAGTGGAAGACCCAGAGTCACAACTCCTGCCGAAGACCGCTTCATACGGCTGCGTCACCTCAGGAATCGACTTGCATCTGCGTCCTCCAAAGTCCAGTCAATGTCAGCAGCTCGTCGAATTTCAGATCAAACGATCACGAACCGACTGCACGACTCTGGTGTTTGGGTTAGAAGACCCTACAAAGTTCCTGTTCTTACGGACCGGCAACGCCAGAACCGACTGCAGTGGACGAACCAGCATGGTCAATGGACCGTTGGGAATGACTGGAGACGGGTTTGGTTTAGTGATGAATAATTTTTTGTGCTCCAGCGACACGATAGATGGAGAAGAGTTTACCGCAGAGTCCATGAGCGCTACGCCCAGATCAGAGTTGATGAGGCTCCTCCACATGGTGGTGGAGGTGTACTGATGTGGGGGGCGATCAACTTCATTGGAAGAAGTGATCTGGTGCAAATTGAAGGACGTCTAAATGCCCAATGATACGTCTCTGAAATACTTCGTCCTCACGTCCTTCCACTTCTAACTGCACGAGGGTCGATTTTTCAGCAGGATAACGCTCGACCTCATGTGGCCCAACTCACCACCCAGTTCCTTGCTAACAACAACGTCCAGACCATTCCGTGGCCAGCCATGTCATCAGACATGAACCCCATAGAACACTTATGGGATGAACTCGACAGACGACTCCGTCAGCGAGATGTGGATCCAGCCAATCTCCGACAGTTGTCTCTTGCACTGCGGGAAGAGTGGGCAGCCATCCCACAACAACAGATCCAACGGCTAATCGGATCCATGTCAAGGAGATGTCGTTCTGTGATAGAGGCCAGAGGAGGCCATACACCTTACTGAAACGGAGGCCTTCGTTGCAAAGAATAAAAGTGCAAACCAAATTTAATGAACATCATTTCATTGCTAAAGTCTGAAAGTTTCCTTATGCCAAAATAGAAACATTATTTCCGCAAAATAAAATTTAGGTACAATTTTGAAATTTGGTGTCCATTACCACTGCCAAAATATTGCGTTTCTTTTTTTGAACAATATATATATATATATATATATATATATATATATATATATATATATATATATATATATATTCTATTTTCAAGAATTTAATAAATTTTAACCAGTTGTTAAGGCGCTGTTCATGACCTTTCTCCATACATCTTTAGCTCTTACTATATTCTCTATCTGTCTGTGAGAAAGAAGAGAGAGCGGGTGATTAGTAACACTGTAAGTAAGTGTGGGCTTGACAAGAGTGATAACTGTAATAGGTCGCTTCCAGGTTGTCATACAGTCACCCTATTTTCATACATTATATGTGGTTTCTCTGTAAATCACTTACTTTGTCGATTTCACTCAAATTGTCAAACTGGTATAATATTTTTAAAACCTACACGCCTTCTTTAGCCTAAATAACATCTGGAAGTCCTCCCAATACAGCACAAGCACAAAATTAAGATTATACCAGAGTTGCGTGCTTTCTGTGCTTCTCTATGGTGCGGAATGCTGGAGAGTCACAGAGAAGGAAATGTCAAAATTGTCCTCATATATATATATATATATATATATATATATATATATATATATATATATATATATATATATATATATATATATATATATATATATATATATATATATATATATATATATATATATATATATATATACAGTATATATACAGTATATATATATATATATATATATAATATATATATATATATATATATATATATATATATATATATATATATATATATATATATATATATATATATATATATATATATATATATATATATATCCTTTAAGGCGATCTTTGTCCTCTCAAGGCTGTGTGTGGTCCCGGTCGCCGGGTCCTCCCAGCATAGTGGAGGCAGTGAGCGAGAGCTGTGCCTGTACCAGACTGTCCTTTTTCGCGGACCTTCGGTCCCGAATAAAATTTTGGCTGGATGGAAGTATGGCTGGCATGGTGAAATGGTTTTATGGCGGCAAAAGTAGAGTACACTCGAAGGCAAGTTCGGGGCACAGTGGACTGATCATCCGCTTGCTTGTCACTGATCAAAGAAACAACAATTAATAATCTGTTGTACCAATAAACGCCGTTAGGTGTAACGGAACAACGGATAATTTCTTGTTGCCCTATGACGCCGCAAGGTGTGATGGCCGGAGACTGCTTAGTCATGTCAGTCAATGGCCAAGGGAGAATGATGAATGATGATATATATATATATAAAATGAAAATTAGGAGAAGAATAATATAAAGTACTGGTCAAAAGTATAACGTATATTTTACTCTGTAAATAGTATACAAAGTTTTACTATATTTAATACAGTCATACCTCCTCGTATTCTCGCTGCTTCTTTTAGAAATTCATTTGCTGTCACATTGTACACCTCAACAAGATGTGATTTGATTATTGCACAAAATACCTGGTGCGAAAAATAAAACATATAATTAATACTGCAAGATAGTAGACGTTTATCCTACAAGAAAGACTCGTGTTAAGTTAAATAATACGGGAAAAAAGAGTTAATACTGTTGGGCTGTTGTAGGTTTATTCCCAAGTGTACAGGAAATACGAGGCAACAGGAAATGGCACAAAACACTGTCACATTGAAATGCTTTTGTCATAATCAAATCGACGAGTTGTTTTCAGCATTACAGAATGTTATGTCACAGAAACAAACGATGACAACAGAGTGTAGTATAAGGGAGATAATCATACTTATATCGAGAAGAGACTAGCAAAGTAATTATCGTACGTGAAAGGGAGAGTTCATCGAAGAAATAGGATTGATTTCTGAGCAGTAGTCACCTGATTTAGCTACTATAAATTTCGAACACCACTATTTTTTTTTAAGTAGTTACTGCAGCTTCAACATATAGTGATAGCATGCTAATTCAAGTTTTCTCACGACGTAGCTTGAGTCGTGGTCTGCGGTTTCCAGATGTTTGAGTCTAGAAAAATTCAAACAGAAGCACAGAAGTATACAAGAAATTGTTGAACGCTAGCCATACGACAATGCTGGTACATACCCACATCGATTTAGCAAAACAACGCTTTTCGAGTTTAGACAACTGAAGTCACAGATTGAACAGTGAAGAGATAAGGCCATGTGTGATAAGGCCACGTGCGGTTAGGGCTAGTGACATTTGAAATGGTGTGCAGTGAGTAACCCATGAGTAACTCATCTTTATGATCACAGTCTTGGTTAAATTGTTATTCCCTGAAGGGAGATGTCCAGCAATTTATTTGCAGACAAGCTGAAGCGAGAACGACAAACATTATCAGATAAATTACTCGTCTTGCGCAGAGAGCAAATACTTACTCCCAATTACAATAATACAAAATACGTTGATATGGAGAATTGCCATTTTGAAAATTATGAAAATTTATTTAGGCTGGCAGGATGAGAATGTGCCCTGCATAGCATGATGTCTTTTTCAACCACGTGTACATACGTCCATTTTTTAAAATGGAAATAGCAACCATCCTTGATGTTAAATAAAAGCCAAGTGTTGTCTGCCATGTGATCACGTCCATTGTCAAAGAGTTAATAAGGCAGACGTAAAGTATTTCCAACTGCCAGGAGTAACAGAAACTGGGACATTAAACAACCATGAGACACCATGTCTAGTGTAGCCAGCCGGCCACAAGACGACACCGAGAACACACGCCAATCTTAAAGAGGACTGGCTAAACACCTGGGCAATGGCTAAAACAGGAAGACGGCTTTTCAATCATCTACCAGTATCATCTAAGAAAAATGCTTTAAATTATCTTTGACGTAAAGATCAAACACAAACTTTCAGATTATGAACAGGGCACTGCTGGCTTAGAAAAATCGTAGACATAAAATTGACGCCCAAAAATCAAACCGTAGACACTGCTGATATCCATACAAAACAGTGTAAAAGCAACTGCTTCTTTGTCCAGCACTGCAACATGATGAGACAACTCCTCTGACCAAAATACCCAATCATTGAAAACTTCCTATATAGTAGACTTGAACAACTAATCCGAATAGCACAGTTCCACATTATGGCATCCAAGTCACCAAGAGTTAACGCTCAATGAAGGTGGATCACAGGCAAGACAAGACAATTTGAACAGTCATGGATGCACCTGAACATGGAAGATGATAGCAGATTTAGAGAAAAGATTACATGAGTTAGAAATGAGATGTTGCTAAAAGATCCTTACAATAGTGACACGCGGGAATAACAACGATGAACGGACAAAACACACAGTTAGGAGTGCTATAGAACAATCTGAAGGCCTCACATTTAAATAGACAGAAGCCGTCATAGCAGATCCACGTGTTTACAATGACCTAGCAACAACAGTCCATAGTACGAACCCTACCATGTAGTTGTTGCTCGGGCGTTGGCGTAGCTGGCGAGTCCTTTTTAGGGCAAGTCCTTTACAAGGATTCAGGCTAGCAGATGGATAATGTTAGTACTTTTCAGGACTTAGTATTTATCAACTCTGATCGGGCTAGCAGCCCTTTTCGAGGCTTTTTTGTGCTAACTGATAGATGCTAATAGTCCTTTCCAGGGCTTAGAATTTATCAACACATCGCTGCAGTTAACAGAGTTCACTTATTTTTAACTGGCAATGTGCGCTCTGATATAACCAAATAGGTTGAAAGAAACGCACCTCGCCACAAGAAGGCAAAACTCCAATCTAAAAAAGAACAAAAAAACCTAGCAACAATGTTCATGGTGTCCACAGTATCAGACAAATGATGACGAGGTAGACAAAGATAAAAGGATTCACTTCTTCTTTTTCTTAAAGTACCATGCCTAGTGCCTCTCCATAGCAGTAGAATAGTAAGCTCAAAACGGTTATCATTCTGGCGGCACATGACTTTTATATAGTCTGTCGGCGCATGACTTTTTATATAAGGAAATACTCCGCTCAATAATGGCGGCCGTGTAGGTTGTGTGTTGTATTGTGCTGGTCGGTGGGGGTGGTATTGACTTTGGTTGGTGGGGGTGGTATTGCTTTTGGTGTAACTGGTGGGTGTGGTTGTTTGTTTATACAATATATTTTACAACAGGTGTTACAACATATATATGCAATATATATACATACAATATTTATACACATATATATGTATATATACATATACTGGTCACAAAAAGTAGGGGATATTTTAAGTTGGTATGTAATATTTTACAAAAGAGTGGATTTCGTATTTTAATGGTTGTACGGACATATCGAGCACGCTCTTCTCCACTCTCACGTGCAATATCATGTTGACCTGGTGACTCGTCATGAGTAAGCCAATCCCAAGAACAGAGGTGGGGCCCATCCGTAAAGTTCACACATTATTCTTTTGCACAAAAATGCGTGTATCTCGGGTTTGATGAACACTACTCACCATTAACAGGTATAAAAAGACTCTGCAACAGATACAATTTCTTTTCTTCGTCATGGAACGTTTGACAGAACAGCAGAGATGGATAGGCATAGGCAAGTTGCAAACCGGAAGTCAGCAAGTGGATGCTTCTCAGAAACTCAGCAGTTGTCAGCAGACTGTGGAGCAGGTATCAAAATTTCCACACAGTGGCTGATCTGCCTCGGAGTGGCCGCCCAAGAGTCACTACACGCCGCCAAGATCAACTTCTTGTTACTCAGGCCCCCAGAACTCGGACTCTAAATGCTACTCAACTTCAGCAACACGTTCAACAGACAACTGGGATCCGGATCTCAACTCAGACAGTACGAAACCGTTTGCACCAAGTGCAACTGGCCTCACGCAGACCGTTTGTAGCTTTGCCCATGTCACCACAACACAGGCGAGCAAGAATGGATTGGTGACAACGTCATCATCGGTGGACCAATCAACAGTGGGCGTCAGTGATGTTTTGTGATGAGTCCCGTTTCGTTTTGGATTTTCATGATCGTCGAATACGTGTCTGGCGACGGCGAGGTAAGCGTTACCAGCCTCCTGCAACTGTTGCACACAACCGTTATGGAGGTGGCAGTGTAATGGTGTGGGCAGGCATCTGTATGAATGACAGGACCGACCTTCACATATGCCAGGTCAATATCACAGGGCTCTACTACCGTGACAAAATCATCGAACCTATTGTTGTGCCATTTGCTCAACGGCACGGACCAGATTTCATCTTCCAGGATGACAATGCACGTCCTCACCGTGCTCGCGTCGTCCAAGATCACCTTCAGATGCAGCATATCCGAACGTTACCGTGGCCGCCGATGTCCCCCAACCTGTCTCCTATTGAGCATTTGTGGAACCTCCTGAATAGACGCGTCCAACAACGTCCAGCCTCTCCATAGACTCTTCAGCAGTTAGCCCAGGCCCTTCAGCAGGAGTGGCAGAGAATTCCTCAAGACAACATCAGAAGGTTTATTTGCAGTATGAGACGTCGTTGCAATGCATGTTTAGCGGCAAACTGGGGCCCTACACGTTTTTAGAAATATTGGAATATTTTTGTGAAAATGAAGTACCTACCGCGCCTTGGTTGCCAGTGCGACTAAAATCATGTGAGTAAAGCCATAACACTTCTTATATCGCAAATGTCTTGTTATGATGCTCAAGTTTACTTGTACGAATGAATAAATGAACTAATTTGAAATATATTGTCTTTGGATAACTTTTAAATTCAATATCCCCTACTTTTTGTGACAGGTATTGGAGTTGACGAAATTTCAGGGGAAATGATTAAAGCAGTTAATGACAACAACCTCTTGAGAATTTTAGATATTATAAATGAAGTATGGAGAGAAGAACAACCACCACAACAATGGAAAGACAGTATTATTGTAAAGTTACCGAAGAAAGGTGATCTATCAGACTGTAATAACTGGCGTGGTATATCTCTATTATCAGTACCTGGAAAATTATTATGTTGCATGATGTTAGAAAGACTTAAATTGCATGCTGACGAAAAGATCAGAGAAGAACAAGCGGGTTTCAGGCCGAAACGATCATGTATTGATCAAATATTCACACTAAGAACAATTATAGAAGAATCGGTGGAAAGGCAATCGCCACTTATTATCACCTTCGTCGATTTTCAAAAAGCCTTTGATAGTCTACACCGCCCATCATTGTGGAAGATACTTACAATCTATGGTTTTCCAACAAAATATGTGAATATAATCAAAGCGCTATATGACAATGCAAGATGTTGTGTTAGAACAAATAAAGGGAATACAGAATGGTTTACAGTAGAAACAGGGGTGAAACAAGGCTGTATTATGTCACCACTACTTTTTGGAATAGCTATTGATTGGGTTATGAGAAACTATACCCACAATGAACAATTGGGTATAAAATGGACAAATGGAAAATTCCTGGGGGACCTGGATTTCGCAGATGATGTAGCATTCTTAAGTTCAACACCAAGACAATCCCAAGAAGCAATAAATAATTTGTGTCATCTCTCGGTTAAAATTGGTCTCCAAATAAATGCCTCTAAAACTAAAGCTATGAACTTTTCTAACGAGACCTTTGATATCATCTTGAACGGGGAAAAACTACAGAAAGTTGAAAGTTTCAATTATTTAGGCAGTAAAATGACTCAGGATGGTGACACAACAAGAGAAATCCATACTAGAATTGCTTTGGCAGCTAGCGCCTTCAATAGATTATCTAACATTTGGAAATTACGATCATTGAATATACATACCAAGCTTCGTCTGTTTAATTCAAATGTTATCTCAGTGTTAACATACGGCTGTGAGAGTTGGAAAATAACAAAATCATTGGAGAACAAGCTGAATACATTCGAGAACAAATGTCTTAGAAAACTCATGAACATCAGTTGGAAAGAATTCAAGACTAATCGACAAATAAGAGAAGACTCTAGGCAGAAATATGTCTCCGACTATATAAGGAAAAGACGATGGTCATATATCGGTCATGTCCTACGAATGCAAAACAACAGAATACCACTACAGGCGCTCACTTGGGTTCCTGAGGGTAAGCGGAAAAAAGGAAGACCAAAAGAAACACTCAGAAGAACAATAATAAGAGAAGGAAGAACGTTGGGCCTAAATAATGTGCAAGAGCTAAGAGGAGTGGCGTCACAACGAACAACCTGGAGAGCACTGGTTTCTGCCTTATGCGCCGTGTTTGGCGCTTAAAGAATTTATTATTATTATTATTTTATATAAAAGATAAAGAAAAAACACTAGTCTAAATACATTTTATATTTTTATTGACAAAGAGAAACACTGCGTTAGCGGCCGGGGTAATTGTCTATGGAACAGTTGATGTAGAATATGGTTACTGACATCTAACCTCACTACTACGGTCGTGCCGGTAATACGACTAGGAGCTCTCAAAGTCCGAGCAGGTAGGTAACTAAGGAGAGATAGGTAGATTGTGTAGGTATTTTAAATGTTGTGTGTTGTTGTATTGTGCTGCTAGTGTGTTGGTGTGTTTGTTTATAACTGACTTTGGCTTGCGGGGGTGCCGACCCATGTGTGTGTTGGGGTGTAGCTGGTGGGTTTTTGTGTGTTTATTTATACAACGTATATTACAAATAGGTGTTACAACATATATGTATACGTATATACAATATATATTTTACAACATAGATAACAAAGGCCAAGGTTTATTAATAGAAGTATATATTTAATGGTCTCTTTTAAAAGAATACTTGAGTTAAAAAGGAAAATATAAAAATTGATAAATTTTATAGAGAAAGATGGCTAATGATCGTGGTGTGGTGTTGATTTTTTAGTGCGCGGGGGTATTGGTTTCGGCTAGCGGGAGTGATGACTCATGGGTGTGTTTTGCGTGAGGAAAAAAATGCCGGTAAAAACGCTACCAATGGGTTTATATATGGAAATATGACGGCAAAAAACGCCGATAAAATAGGGGAGCAAAGGTTAATTATTGGCGTTAGGTGGCCGATGGGGTTTTTAATGGATTGTGTATTGATGCTGACTGGCGGGGGTGATGACGCATGAGTGTATTGGCGCGGGCGTGAGACAATGTATATGCACAGAGGCATATAAACAGAGGCGTAATAAGTGTTTACATATACATTTTATTATACTATTATTATGAAGTGAACTCCGCCTATGCCGGTCCCGAGCCCGGATGAAAAAGGAGGAGGGCGGCCTGCATGTAGGCCGTAAGGAGGCAGCCCCTCCACCATGCAAAGGCACAACAGGCCAATCACCTGTTTGCTTTAAATCACGATTACGAGTAATACAAGAGAGAAAACCGGACTGATTCTAAAGGCGACGAACTGGAACGTACTACGGACTACGACTTACGGAACTTGGAACACAAGAAGTATAAATGGGAAGGAAGAGGAGCTGGTGGAAGAGATGAGGAAAGCAAAACTAGAAATCCTTCCTATAACGGAAACGAAGAAAAAAGGACAAGGAGTCATGGATCTCGATGGCAACACGCTGCTCTACAGTGGTGTACCCATATCTGAAAGAGCTAAAGGGGACGTGGGTTGCATTGTGGCCCAAAATCAAAAAGATAGTATCAAGGGATGGAACTTTGTCTCGGAGCGCATTATGGTTGTAAAACTAAAAGAAGGAGAAACCATAGTCAACCTGGTCATAGTGTATGGGCCAAATGAGGATGAGAGAGCAGATGTCAAGGAAGAATTCTTCGAGCTTCTTCAAAGGACAGTGGATGACTGCCTAGATGAAGTTATCATGCTCGGAGATGTTAATGCCAGAGTTGGAAATGACCATGCTAGATGGGGTGGAGTTATCGGAAGATATGGAGAAGATACTCTCAATGACAATGGAAAGCGACTCCTTAGATTCTGCAGTGAGCAGAATCTGATCATTACAAACACAAAGTTCCCCCATTAGTGCATACATGCATACACTAGATGTGAACCAACCAAGAATGAGAAGTCAGTGATCGACTATGCCATTGTTCGGAGAAGCTCATTCAGATATGTCCGAGATGCAAGAGTCTGGAGGGGGCCAGAGATTGGAAGTGATCACTACCTGCTAACAATCAAACGAACAACTGAAAGAGTTGCTCAGCCTAGGAAATGCCCAACATCACGCAAGAAACCAAGTAAACGAGCAGGAGAAATGAGCATTAGGACCTACAAGCTGAGAGAGCCAGAAATTAAGACCAGATATCAGGGGCTTATTGCTACAGCAGTGAGCAACACAGAAGAACGACCTGATGACTTGGAAACCCTCTGGAATAAATTCAAGGATATCATAAAGACAGCTGCTGCAGAAGCATGCGGTGAAGTCCGACTTGGGAACCAGAGAAAGAGGACACCTTGGTGGACAGAGGAAGTCAAAGAGAAAATAAGAGAGAAGAAAATGGCATGGAAACAATACTTAGGAGCTAAAAACACAACAGGACAAATGGAAAAATATAGAGAATATGTGACACTCAGAACAGAAGCAAAGAACAAAGTGCTAGCAGCAAAACAGAAGTCCTGGGAAGAATTTGGAGAAAAGCTAGAAAAAGATGCACAAGAAAACCAGAAATTGTTCTATAAGACCCCAAAGAACACGAAGAAGGAAAAACAATGCCCTCTCAAATTTATAAAGGACAAGCAAGGCAAATTGCTTACTGCCCCGAAGGAAGTAATGGAAAGATGGAAAGAATATTTCTCAGAACTCCTTGATGGTGAGCAAGGTCAAGCATCAGAAAAGATAACCACTAGCACAGAAGATGAAACAAATGGTGATGAAGATGACATAAAGATGGAAGAACTGAAGGCAGCACTAGAGAAAATCAAGATGGGCAATGCAGCAGGGCATGATGGTATAACACCAGAAATGGTTAAGTACATGGGAGCATCAGGCGACCTATTACTCTTAAGGGTCCTACAGGCAGCATGGTGCAACAAGACCATACCAAAGGATTGGGAGATTGCCATCATAACACCAATTTTCAAAAAGGGTGACAATCGACAGTGTTGAAACCATAGAGGCATATCCCTTCTCAGTGTCCCTGGTAAAATCTACTCTAGAATCCTAGAGCAGAGACTCCGACGCCTAGCTGAGCCACAATTGGATGAGGTCCAGTGCGGATTCCGAGCAAACCGAAGTACTCAAGACCTAATCTTCCCACTCAGACAGCTGAGTGAAAAGGCCCTTGAATATAAGAGTGAGATCCATCTTTGTTTCATAGATCTGGAAAAGGCGTTTGACAGGGTCCCCTGGAGCAAACTTTGGGACTGTTTGGCAAGGAAGAATATTCCAGCACCTCTGATTCGTGCTATACAGAGCTTCTACAAGTCTTGCAGAAATTATGTGAGGACAGCAAACCATAAGTCAGAAGAGTTCAGGACCACCACTGGTGTAAGACAAGGTGATATCCTATCACCTTACCTCTTCATACTCCTTATGGACGATGTCATCAAGGCATGTAAGGAGAGAACAAGAAAGTATTCAGTGGGGTACTGGAAGATGAGACAGGTCTATATTTCGGAGCTGGCATTTGCTGATGATGTTGCCCTGATTGCTAAATCAGAGGCACATCTCCAATCCAACCTGCAAGTCTGGAAGGAAGAGCTGGAGAAGAGAGGGATGGTCATAAGCAGCTCTAAAACAAAATCCATGTTGATATCACGAGAAGAAAGAAAACATCAGATTAAGTTGGGAGAACAGGTCCTGGAGCAGGTCGACCACTTTAAATATCTCGGAGCTATTATAGACCGAAAGGGAGGCATCAAAGAAGAGTTGGCCACTCGAAAAGCAGCGGCTGGGAGACTTTTTCAGGCCATAAATCGTGGATTCCTCAGCAAGAAAGAGGTTGGTAAGAAAACGAAGATGGCTGTATACCGCTCCACCTATGTCCCAGTCTTGACATATGGATGCGAGTCGTGGGCAATGACTACAACCCACAAAAGCCAGATCCAAACTTCAGAAATGAGGTATCTGAGGAAAGTGGTTGAAGTAACAAGAAGAGACATGGTCCGCAACCAGACGATCCGTCAAGGCCTAAAATCCCACCCGCTGCAGACCCAAATAGAACAGTCCCAACTAAGATGGTTTGGCCATGTCTGCAGAATGGGAGAAGATCGGCTACCACGACAAGCATGGGAAACAAAGAGCCAGGGATCCAGACCTCCAGGACGACCCAGAGTCTGCTGGGAGGACAACATTAGACAATCTTTGAAGGACCGAGGACTAGAATGGAACCAGGCCAGGAAGAAGACAGCTGATAGAATGGTCTGGCGCTCTCTCTTCCAAACCTCTACACCTCACGGTAGAAGGGGAACGACTGAATAAGTAATTATTATGAAGTGGTGACATTATCGGCGTGTACCTGTCTTTTTTATGTAAAAATAATAATAATAATAATAATAAATTCTTTACGCGCCAAACACGGCGCATAAGGCAGAAACCAGTGCTCTCCAGGTTGTTCGTTGTGACGCCACTCCTCTTAGCTCTTGCACATTATTTAGGCCCAACGTTCTTCCTTCTCTTATTATTGTTCTTCTGAGTGTTTCTCTTGGTCTTCCTTTTTTCCGCTTACCCTCAGGAACCCAAGTGAGCGCGTGTAGTGGTATTCTGTTGTTTTGCATTCGTAGGACATGACCGATATATGACCATCGTCTTTTCCTTATATAGTCGGAGACATATTTCTGCCTAGAGTCTTCTCTTATTTGTCGATTAGTCTTGAATTCTTTCCAACTGATGTTCATGAGTTTTCTAAGACATTTGTTCTCGAATGTATTCAGCTTGTTCTCCAATGATTTTGTTATTTTCCAACTCTCACAGCCGTATGTTAACACTGAGATAACATTTGAATTAAACAGACGAAGCTTGGTATGTATATTCAATGATCGTAATTTCCAAATGTTAGATAATCTATTGAAGGCGCTAGCTGCCAAAGCAATTCTAGTATGGATTTCTCTTGCTGTGTCACCATCCTGAGTCATTTTACTGCCTAAATAATTGAAACTTTCAACTTTCTGTAGTTTTTCCCCGTTCAAGATGATATCAAAGGTCTCGTTAGAAAAGTTCATAGCTTTAGTTTTAGAGGCATTTATTTGGAGACCAATTTTAACCGAGAGATGACACAAATTATTTATTGCTTCTTGGGATTGTCTTGGTGTTGAACTTAAGAATGCTACATCATCTGCGAAATCCAGGTCCCCCAGGAATTTTCCATTTGTCCATTTTATACCCAATTGTTCATTGTGGGTATAGTTTCTCATAACCCAATCAATAGCTATTCCAAAAAGTAGTGGTGACATAATACAGCCTTGTTTCACCCCTGTTTCTACTGTAAACCATTCTGTATTCCCTTTATTTGTTCTAACACAACATCTTGCATTGTCATATAGCGCTTTGATTATATTCACATATTTTGTTGGAAAACCATAGATTGTAAGTATCTTCCACAATGATGGGCGGTGTAGAGACTATCAAAGGCTTTTTGAAAATCGACGAAGGTGATAATAAGTGGCGATTGCCTTTCCACTGATTCTTCTATAATTGTTCTTAGTGTGAATATTTGATCAATACATGATCGTTTCGGCCTGAAACCCGCTTGTTCTTCTCTGATCTTTTCGTCAGCATGCAATTCAAGTCTTTCTAACATCATGCAACATAATAATTTTCCAGGTACTGATAATAGAGATATACCACGCCAGTTATTACAGTCTGATAGATCACCTTTCTTCGGTAACTTTACAATAATACTGTCTTTCCATTGTTGTTGTGGTTGTTCTTCTCTCCATACTTCATTTATAATATCTAAAATTCTCAAGAGGTTGTTGTCATTAACTGCTTTAATCATTTCCCCTGAAATTTCGTCAACTCCAGCAGCTTTAAAATTTTTTAATCTTTTAACGGCTTGTTTGATCTCGTCCAGCGTGAATTCATCGCAAGTTATTGGCAAAGTGGTTGTGGATGTTTCATTATTAAAATCAGGTGTTACTGTTGGTGGTGGTCTGTTTAGCACCTCCATGAAGTGCTCAGCCCATCTCTTCATTTGTTCTTTTTCTGTTGGTATTGAATTCCCTAATTTACCTTTAACAGGTGTTTCCATAGCAGTAGGCTGGTGACATAGTTGTTTTGTAATTTGATAAAGGCACCTACTATTACCAGTTCTTGCAGCATTTTCAGCTTCTACGGCCAGTTCATTGATGAAATGTCTTTTATCTCTTCGAGTTTTTGTCTTCACTTCTTTATTTAACAAGTTATAAGTTAGTTTGCAAGATTCAACTGCATTATGTGTACTTGCCGCTAGTAGTTTAAGTTTTGCTGTTTTCCTTTCTTGTATTTTATCCCAAGTATCTTCTCTCATCCATTTTTTCTTTTTATGTACTAGGTATCCGGTGGTCGCTACAGCTGCTTCTGTCATTGCTGTTCTCAGTTGTTCCCATTTAGTATCGATTGTCTTGGTGGTGATATCGTTGTCAATTTTGCCTAAAGCATCGAAATAGTTGTTCATTTTGACATTATATTCCTTCTTTATATCATTTGATTGCAGTCTGTGTACATCTATTCTTCTATTTTTATTCGGTTGGTATAACTTCTTCAGTTTAATTCTCATTTTAGCTATGCAGAGGTTATGATCGCTTCCGATCTCTGCACCTCTGTATGCTCTGACGTCTTGAACTGATGAGCGAAATTTAGCGCTTATGCAGAAGTGATCTATCTGGTTCTTAGTTCTGCCATCAGGTGAATTCCATGTTATCTTGTGGATATTCTTATGTGGAAAGATGGTGTCTGCCACAACGAGGTTTGATATTTCACAAAGTTCTAGAAGTCTTTCGCCATTTTGATTCATACAGCCTATGCCATGAGTACCGAGATATCTTTGTACTCCATCGTTGTTGTCACCTACTTTGGCGTTAAAATCACCCATGACTGCTATTATGTCATGCTTGGGTATTGTGTTGATGGTACTTAGAAGTGCTTCATAGAAGTCATCTTTTGTGGTATCAAGAGCGTCGTTAGTTGGTGCATAACATTGTACAATTGAGAGCTTGAAAAATCGTGTCTGAAATCTAAAATCTATGTAAAAATAGGACAGGGAATTTCAGACATAAAAATCGATAAAAGCCTGCACTCTTGATATATAGAGGAAAATGTAAAAAATCGATAAAGTCGCTTAGTATGAGTTTTATAGAGTGAGATAGCTAATGAGCGTGTGTAGTGTTGATTTTTGAGTGCGCTGGGGGTATTGGTTTTGGCTGGCGGGGGTGATGACTCATGAGTGTGTAGCGGGTGGGTTTTGTGTGTTTATTTTTACAACGTATATTACAAACAGGTGTTACAACATATATTTATACGTATATCCAATATATATTTTACAACATAGATAACAAAGCCCAAGGTTCTTTAATTGTAATAAATAAATTTAATGATCTCTTTTAAAAGAATACGAAATGTCAATCTAAATCTCTAGTGTCAGACGCTTCTTTGCCGTGTCGTTGGTGGTTGTAGATTAAAGACAGCATCCGGGTGATTGTCTACGGTTGGAGTTGATGTAGGGGGACAAGGGTTGGTTTAGGTCACCAACTCGATTCTGGGAATATTGGTTGATAACAATGGAGTTGATTTAGTGGTCAAACGTGTTGCTGGGGCAAGTAGTAGGACAGGTATCTGTGTTTGGTGCCTGTAGACGGTCAAATTCGGAGAGGATTTCGCCCTGTAAAGCCAACATATGTTCAAACTCAGGGCGAATCAACGTAATGCCGATTTTGGTAGGAAACTTTAGATATGATTTACCAAAGTATGTTCGCACGTGTAGTAAAGGCTGGTCTCGGTAAAAACTTACAGACGCGGCCTTCAGCCCACCCTCCAATGGTTTAAGCATCTCTTCACTTCTACGCATATACACCCAGTTTGTGGGAACGGGCACGGTGGTAGTCATCTTCAGTGAGTTGTGCTAGGGAGTGTCTGGGCGTTGGTCTCCCAAGTGTCTATTTATATGAAGGAAAACTAGTTTAATCTGGTTTTTGAAACGTGTCCAGACTTGTTGCGCGCTAACAGAGGGCTGATTAGTCGAAAAACTAATCGCTCGTTGGCGTGATGGCTAGACGAAAATGACAGCAGGCCGCGTTGCATAGTACCAGTATTGTAGGTTACTAAGGATGGTTTAATGTGTAGGTACTGATGGGAATATAGGGTGGTGAGAGGTGAAGGGGTGTAATTATCGTTGTGGACATGTTATTTGATGTAAAAATATGACAGGGAATTTCCGTTTGTTGGGTGAATGTAATTACATATTGATACGGGTTCTGGGCCAAGGGGTAGTTTTCTTTATTATTTATATTATATCATAAGTAATAAGTCTACTCACATCAAAGTCCAGCTAGTGGTATGTAAGTGACCCCGCACACAGCCGTATTCTCCAACATAAACAATACTGTCAAAGGCCAGGTTGGAAAATGCCAAATAGACAGTTTTATTGAACACAACGAGGCTCCGTAGAGATATATCCCATATGTAGACTAGATTATGGCGTCAGCTAGACAATCCTTAGTGTCGCTGTACAGGCTGCAACCGGAACAATGTCGAGGTCATTTTCATCCATTTTGAATAAAAGGTCAAACAAGCACGTGCTTTTACAGCTAGTTATGAAACCTGATCGATCGTCGGAGCAAGAATAGGCGCAGAATCCATTGATTGTGTACTTTTATAAAATTCCGTTAGCATAGAGGGTGACGTCAGGGCAAAATATAGCTATCTAGAAAAGCGTAATAAAATTCTAACATGCAGAGTTTTGCGTATTGGTAGACGAAAAATCATATCTGCAACGGGATTTACCTTTGTAAGACTAACATTTACCTTTGTAAGACTAACCCTGCTACTTATTTCTGTTCACGTCATCGCAGACAAGCTCAAAACACAAGAGATCAATAGTAGAAACTTTTAAAAGAAGCATCCCTTCGTTCGTGTGTTCGAACCCTCGTGATTTAAGGTTTCACTCTTTTTATACGTGCGTCATCTGGTGATAGGTTTTATATTGTCTCCCAGTCGTTTCAAACATGCAGCGACCACGGACATTTAGTACATTAAATAAATGTAACTAAGTATTTGTTCCAGTTATAAAAGGTTATCTACTTTTTTTTTGTCCCACAATATTCAATCTTTAGTGAAAACTTTTCTTCCAATCAGCAAAGATGGGTCCAAAGTTTTTTTCCAGTCCTTCTCAAAGACATATTACTCATGATATAATATAAATAATAAAGAAAACTACCCCTTGGCCCAGAACCCGTATCAATATGTAATTACATTCACCCAACAAACGGAAATTCCCTGTCATATTTTTACATCAAAAGACATGTCCACAACGATAATTACACCCCTTCACCTCTCACCACCCTATATTACCATCAGTACCTACACACTAAATATCCTTAGTAACCTACAAATCTGGTACTATGCAAAGCGGCCTGCTGTCATTTTCGTCTAGCCAACACGCCAACGATCGATTAGTTTTTCGACTAATCAGCCCTCTGTTAGCGCGCAACAAGTCTGGACACGTTTCAAAAACCAGATTAAACTAGTTTTCCTTCATATAAATAGACACTTGGGAGACCAACGCCCAGACACTCCCTAGCACAACTCACTGACGATGACTACCACCGGCATCGTTCAGACAAACTGGGTGTATATGCGTAGAAGTGAAGAGATGCTTAAACCATTGGAAGGTGGGCTGAAGGCCGCGTCTGTAAGTTTTTACCGAGACCAGCCTTTATTACACGTGCGAAAATATTTTGGTGAATCATATCTAAAGTTTCCTACCAAAATCGGCATTACGTTGACTCGCCCTGAGTTTAAACATATGTTGGCTTTACAGGGCGAAATCCTCTCCGAATTTGACCGACTACAGGCACCAAACACAAATACCTGTTCTACTAATTGCCCCAGTAACCCATTTGACCACTACATCAACTCCAGTTGTTATCAACCAGTATTCCCAGAACCGAGTTGGTGGCCTAACACCAACCCTTGTCCCCTACATCAACTCCAACCATAGACAATCACCCGGATGCTGTCTTTAATCTACAACCACCACCAACACGGCAAAGAAGCGTCAGACACTAGAGATTTAGATTGACATTTCGTATTCTTTTAAAAAAATCATTAAATATATTTATTACAATTAAAAAACCTTGGCCTTTGTTATCTATGTTGTAAAATATATATATTATATATATGTATAAATATATGTTGTAACACCTGTTTGTAATATACATTGTATAAATAAACACACAAAAACCCATCCGCTACGCCCCAACATACACCCATGAGTCATCACCCTCGCCAGCCAAAACCAATATCCCACGCGCACTCAAAAATCAACACCACACCACGCTCATTAGCTATCTCCCTCTATAAAACTCATACTAAGCGACTTTATCGATTTTTTATATTTTCCTTTTTATCTCAAGAGTGCAGGCTTTTATCGATTTTTATGTCTGAAATTCCCTGTCCTATTTTTACATAAAAAGACAGGTACACGCCGATAATGTCACCACTTCATAATAATAATATAATAAAATTTATATATAAACACTTATTCTGCCTCTGTTTATATGCCTCTGTGCTTATACATTGTCTCACGCCAGCGCCAATACACTCATGCGTCATCACCCCCGCCAGTCAGCATCAATACACAATCCATTAAAAACCCCATCGGCCACCTAACGCCAATAATTAACCTTTGCTCCCCTATTTTATCGGCGTTTTTTGCCGTCATATTTCCTTATATAAACCCATTGGTAGCGTTTTTGCCGGCATATTTTCCTCACGCCAACACACACTCATGAGTCATCAATCCCGCCAGCCAAAACCAATATCCCCGCGCACTAAAAAATCAACACAACACCACGATCATTAGCCATCTTTCTCTATAAAATTTATCAATTTTTATATTTTCCTTTTTAACTCAAGTATTCTTTTAAAAGAGATCATTAAATATATACTTCTATTAATAAACCTTGGCCTTTGTTATCTATGTTGTAAAATATATATTGTATATACGTATAAATATATGTTGTAACACCTATTTGTAATATACGTTGTATAAATAAACATACAAAAACCCACCAGCTACACCCCAACACACACATGAGTCGGCACCCCCGCAAGCCAAAGTCAGTTATAAACAAACACACTACCAGCACAATACAACAACACACAACAATTAAAAGACCTATACAACCTACCTATCTCTTCATAGTTACCTACCTGCTCGGGCTGTGAGAGCTCCTAGTCGTATGACCGGCACGACCGTTGTAGTGAGGTTAGATGTCAGTAACCATATCCTGCATCTACTATTCCATAGACAATTACCCCGGCCGCTAACGCAGTGTTTCTCTTTGTCAATAAAATTATAAAATGTATTTAGACTAGTGTTTTTTCTTTATCTTTTATATATATATATATATATATATATATATATATATATATATATATATATATATATATATATATATATATATATATATATATATATATATATATATATATATATATATATATATATATATATATATATATATTGTGTATATATGTTGTAACACCTGTTGTAAAATATATTGTACAAACAAACAACCACACCCACCAGCTACACCAAAAGCAATACCACCCCCACCAACCAAAGTCAATACCACCCCCACCAACCAAAGTCAATACCACCCCCACCGACCAGCACAATACAACACACAACCTACACGGCCGCCATTATTGAGCGGAGTATTTCCTTAAATTAAAAAGTCATGCGCCGCCAGAATGATAACCGTTTTGCGCCTACTGTAATACTACTCATAGCTGCCTGTGTCCAGCACTATTTATCAATTGCCAATATGTCAAACTGTCCAGTATCCGCTCCTTGTCTTCCCCTATCTCTTTTTCATTTAAGCTTACCTGTTGTTACGATATATTCCAACTTTTCTCTTCTCAAATTAGCTCCCAAAAAGTGGATTGCTTCTTTCTAACATGTAAAATAAATTTCCTTCGCGCATTATCCTCTTTCAGGACATCCTCATTACTCTTTTCGGCTGTCCATGGTATTTTTAACATTCTTCTGTAAAACAACATCTGTGGGTGGGCTCTAGTGCCTTTCCTATTTATTTACTAATTGCCCATGACTCACTCCCATATGTCTGGATTGGTTCTATATAACACTGAAGAACTCTCTTTCTTACTTCATCGACAAAGAATTGTTGTATAAGATACTCTTCATTTTATAGAATGCTGTTTTTGCCTGAGCTATTCTGCTCTTCACTTCTGAGATGCATCTTCATCCGTTGTTATTAATGTGTCCAGGTATTTGAATTTATTGACCTGTTTTAAAACTGTTCCATTTACTTTGAAAGTGCACTCTGGGGAAGCCATTTTCTTTGAGACGACCATTACTTCTGTCTGTTTGCTATTAAGGCTAAGGTTTGACAAGACAAAATAATTGACAGATCTAACTCTCGTGGTACTAGGCAGATTAACAATCGATAGACAAAAATGAAGAGTATTAGTCAGGATCTCATAGTCCTCAGTAACTGCAAAATACAGAGAGAAACATTACTCAAGCAACATCTGGATCAATACACAGAGGATGAGCAACAAATACAGCAGAAGGTGAAGGTGGAAGAGTCTTTCTGACCTTCAGCAATGGCACACACTCGCAACAGGGATATTCTCTAGTAATTTCAGATTAAAGGCCTTAAAAGCTGCAACAGAAGCCTTAATTACATAAGGAAGCTCCGAAAGGGAAGTAACTCTCTAGATAGATGCACTGTATGTAAATGCAACGCTGAAGAGTCAGAATAATGCCGACCTGTAAGACCTTAGAGTAACACTCCATAAACCTTATCAACAATTCAAAAGAGTTGTGTTACTGTGGATCCCATCTCACTGCAAAATCCCTGGACATAAACAGTCAAAGACATGTAAAAAGGTAACTCAACTTTATACAAGCATAACTTATGACGAGGGCAAGAGTGTTATCAATAGCAGATACAGGAGCAAGTAAAACAAATCATCCAGACCACCAACAGTAGATGTATATTACCAGCTCAGCAGAAGTGAAGAAGTGGTAATCTTCAGACTTCGCACTGGCCACAACAGATTGGGATACCATCTATTCAACAAGCTAAAGATAGGAACTACTTATGAGATTATTAACTGTGGCACTGGTATAATGACTGCTGAACATCTGCTTCAAAGGTGTCCAACATATGTGGAACAGAGAAAGCGCATATGGCCATCTGTTGAAGACTTTATATTCATTGAGGGTCAGATAAATGTTTAAAGTTCTCATACGTTCGCCTGAAATTTTCATACGTGCAAATGAGCACAGCAATGATATTTTGTGTAATGTTATTTGCGTTCGACGGTGTACCAGTATTAAAAGGGGCATGGCGCGGTATGACGCAGTGATTTGTTTAGATACAGGCTATGTCCTTGGAACAAATCCATACATCCATCGCCATGAATAGACGTTATTTATTTCGTGTTCTTATAAAAAATCTATGGTAGACGCGGTTATGAAGTAACTATGATCTTCTGAAAGATGAAAGATGAAGATGCTATTCTTGAGTGAACTATAACAAGAATCTTTTATTGCCAATATTTAGCCAGATACGTCTCGTTTAAAGTATCTAGCCTCCGAAACTTATTCTTCTGTACCGTTACGGCAGAGCTTCAGCTTTGACCAACTATGTCGGCTGTTAGTGCGTCCAGTTAATGCCTGAAGCTATTTGGATCGTGATTAAATATATATATGCTCAAAGATTTAACATGGCCATTTTTATAAACCCATGCATCCTACCAATACGTTACTGTAGAGCTTCTGCTAATCTTGATGTGGCACTTGCTAGTGCGGTCGGTCAACGTCCATGTTGATTGTTATTGACTATGTACATGTTTACTCTGACCATGCTGATGACTGTCACCGTGCGATTACGCCGAAATTTCAGATTGGCCACCTTGGGTGGTTGGCAACCCTGAGAAAAGCTGTTTGTCCAGATCAGGTGACCTGGACAGGAAGCGGGAACGAGTTTTGGCGCAAAAGGCAGTTCCCTCCTAGTCAGCGGCCGAGAAAGGTCGCAGGATAATTTCACTCGCCAGCATTCTTGTGGTGACTTGTATGCCATTTTGGGATTAATATAGTAATTGCCATATTTCATGCTGAGTGTATTATGTGGTATAACTCTAGATGTAGATAGGATCTAGTGTACATTTTCCATAGATAGCAGAGTTGTAAAGTGTCTATAGGTTGAGAGTACTATTGGCACAGTGTTTCGCTAGTGAGCGATAGTCAACGATAATGTTCATTTGGTAGGGCATACTAGAATGTATTATGTTGATAGATTGAGCTGGTAGTGAGGCAAGTTACATTGGTATTTTCGTATTGTAATTCATACGTTGTTCATGGTCATGTGAGGCCTTTATTCGTGTGTGTATACCCTATTAAAGGGCAATACATGTGGAACGTGTTATCTTGCTGTGTCAGCCATTACACGTTGCGGTCGTACCTTTAGAAAGACGAGCCTAAATTTACCATTAGTAGTGGTGTTATTATAAATCCACAATATTAGTGATCTGACATCTGGGTGGCTCTTGTGTCCATTCTATGAAGGCCATGGGGCCTAAGTTTTCATTATAAGGCTTGACTTTAGTATGCACACAGAGTGATAGAAGGTTATAGTCGCAATGTGTTGCCGCCTTCATGTTTACGAAGTCAAGATAGTGAATTATTTTCGGTTGTCCATCTTCAAGGCTGAGTGTGTTTGTCAGTCAGTGATAGAGAACTGTTTACAATAGGGTACATTTTTCAGGCAGTGTACTGTTACGGTCCAGTGACCTCGTCAACAGCAGTTGACCTAGTTAGGAGACAGGTCATAGCGTCTGATATAAGGTTGGTATTTTCGAGTATTTCAAATATTTGAAATTTAGTGTGTTTGCAGTGTGTTGGAAAGTTAATGTTGATGCTAGTTTGACATGAATTGTTGGAAGACGTGTCAAAAGAGATGGAGTAAAGTGCAGTGGATGTCAGGCTTTCAGTAGACATATTACAAGGTAGTCTTCACGATCTCTTGATAACATTCGGGGCTCCTTGCGGAGTAAAGTTACGTGTTCAACAGGGCGGGGAGATTACTTCGGTTGTTGCGCTATCCTGGTTGATACATTGTGAATTGGAGTGTTACCTTAGAGGGGTTAAGAGTTGTTGTGGAGTACCATTGCAAACTTTTAAGTTTGCATAGGTCTACGAGTATGTTAGGGTGTTTGCTGTAGACAAGTTGTCCTGACGGTGTCCATGTTTTGCTGCCAACCTGCGCTGTAGGTGTAGACAACGGTCTAGTGTGCTGAGACTTGCATGTTGCTAAAGTTACTGTCCTGAAGAGTGAAGCCTGCTGATCTGAGTTGTTCCGGAGTACTCTATCCTGAAGTCTGCTTGATTCCTGAAGTGTTGTACTGTGAAGTGTTCTGGACGTGGACATATATATCTTTACGCATCATAGTACCAAAAGACAGTACATTAGAATAGGGCACATAGACTGATGATGCTGGTTGCTTAGAACTTTCGTTTGAACATTTGTGGGAACATTCAGTCGTGATAGTGGACATAATACGATCATTACTCTATTGTGGACATTGCTGTGATAGCACCGTTTGGAACAGTGTATTAGCTTTGATAGTGGGTACAGTAGCATGCCAAAGGACATTAATGTTCAAGCTTGCACACAGACTTACGGAGAAGTCTGATTTTCTGGATCTCTGGATCTATATTGTGCGGTTGGATGTTACAAGTGTGAGTTACGTTTGTTCTGTCTGCATTTTCATCACCGGTGCTGAGGTGTTACGTGGTCAAGCATCGCTGGAGCGTCAGTTAAGGTTTTGTTTGTAAATCGTTGTATGATTTGTATATTTATGTTTTTCTTGTTGATCCTCTAAATTATATTTTCTTCCTTCATAAATTTTCTTTTCTGTTCCTATTACTTGGGGTCTTTATTAGTATACTGCTAAAAAAAAAAGTTAAAGGCCACTTTCAATTTTTAGGTCATTTCAACTAAGCTGTTTTTTTTTAAAAACCTGAACACTAATTAAAAACAGTTTTGCTGCATTTTGTTACATGCTTAAACAATGTTTGTTAATCTGACAATAAATCAAATCTGTGGTACGTGTGTGTACCTCCAAGGTCAATCAAATGTACGTGGTGGAAAGGGAAATAATGCATGTTTGAAAATGTTTCCTATGGCAAAGCCTGTTGATAACATTGCTGAAATTTGCTTTTCACGTGCAAGTCGTGACTATAGTGAACATATGTCACCCACTTTTCGGAAGGAACGGGCAATGGGTATGTTTGTAACATTTACCATTTTAGCCATGGCTCAGTGAAGACGCTTGACCAATGTTGACAGATGGAGAGCGATGGCATGGCTGCAAGATGATGTAGGGCTGCGAGAAGTTGCTAGGAGATTAGGAGTTGCCCACTCTGTCATACAAACTCTGCGTGATCGTTATAATGCAACCAGCAGTGTCGCAGAACAACGCAGGTCAGGACGTCCAAGGTCTATCACAAGACGGCAAGACACATTTGTTGTTGTATTGGCTCTCAGACAAAGAACAATCACAACATACCCATTGCCCGTTCCTTCCGAAAAGTGGGTAACATGTGTTCACCATAGTCACGACTTGCACGTGAAAAGCAAATTTCAGCAATGTTATCAACAGGCTTTGCCATAGGAAGCTAATACAAATAATAATGGCAAACTACTGAATGTAAAAATTGCCTAGAAAAATCACAAAACAGCCAATAAAAGCTGGGGTTGATTGCCACGTCCTATAAAGGATAAGCAACTAACTTTATCAACAGGCTTTGCCATAGGAAGCATTTTCAAACATGCATTATTTCCTTTTCCACCACGTACATTTGGTTGACCTTGGAGGAACACACACGTAACACAGATTTGATATATTGTCAGATTAACAAACATTGTTTAAGCATGCAACAAAATGCAGCAAAACTTTTTTGACTGAGTGTTCAGGTTTTCAAAAAAACAGCTTAGTTGAAATGACCTAAAAATTGAAAGTGGCCTTTAACTTTTTTTGAGCAGTATATTTACATAGTAAATATTGGATGTGACACAATCATAATATTGCTTAGATGTTTTTTAGTTTAGGTTGACTGGTGTGATTCAGTGGTGGCTAGTGAAGGAGATAGCTCTCAGCACTTCATTGTTAAGTGTAGTTGTTGTTTAGTCTATTGTATAAAATTATATTTCCGTGCTCAAGGGTGGACGGGTGGCGAGTTTAATTCATTCTATTCCTACTCGTGGGAAAAGTTTGAATTAGACTGACTTCTTTCTAGGGTGTGGCTGTGTATGTTTAGTGATGGAGTAAGGCAGGCGGTTTTTCAAGCCCTGTTGGTGTTAGACGTACCGGTGCAGTTTGTATTGACATTGTCTTGCACATTCAGTAATTCTTTTGTTATGTTTAAGTGATGTGTTCTCTCGTTCCATCTTACTATCTTGTAAATACGTTTACAGGTAACCCTTGTTTTCGTTCGTGTGCAGTCATGCATTGTATATACTAATCTACCTCTACTCAACTTCGTCTATCATCTTATTCCTCGTGACTGGGATTTTTGGTTTTCGTAGTGTTTAGTGTGGGTCTTTTCATTTGTGTAGTAATCATTTTGCCAATGTAAACATTTATATAAGATACATTATTAAGAATTAAATTGGTATCTGAGTATAGCACCAGCGTGGGTGCCAGTAGCAGACTTTAGAGTAAAAGCTGATTTATTGTCAAGTTGGTACACTGGTGTCATAGCACCAGGAACTGTCGAATATTGTACGGTTCTGTTAGTGTATTACAGAGACTAAGTGGTCAAAAAGACCAAATCTACAGAGTAAGGAGACCGTAGCCAAGTGGCAAATTAAAACTATAGGTGTACAAGAAGAGGTGAAACGGATTATGTATAGTCAGTGAGGGGTGAGGTGATATATACTTACACGCATATATATGTTTAAATTGGAGAAGTGATATCAATATTTACTATCATTACTGCATACTTTGTAAGCAGAGAGTTTTCTGTTGATATAAATGAAGTGTTTACAGTAAATACGGTTGAGTAGTTGCATAGTAAGAATCTATAGCAGAAGATAATAGGCAGTATTCTGTGTGGACATCATGGACCTACATGGTTTCATTCAGATAGGCAAAGAATGTGGGTACACCCAGAAAGAACTGATGGATTTTGCTGAAGCAAAGTTTTATTCAGTTGGAAACCAGAATGCCTTAAGAGATGCTCGAGCTCAACAGCTAGAGCTAAGAAGAAGAGAATTTGAAGAAAAGACGATGGAGCGAGATTTGCAAGAAAAGAATATGAGAGAAGATAGATAATTTGAAGAAAAGAAGATGGAGCGAGAATTGCAAGAAAAGAAGATAAGAGAAGATAGAGAATTTGAATTAGAGAAGGAGAGAATGATGATTGATAAGGAAATACAATTAAAGAGATTAGAAGTGGGTGCGAGTGGTCAGAATTCGACTCCTGGGGGGTCTCATCGTCCCTTAAGACTGCGTCTGCCGAATTTCAATGATATAATCGACAGTTTAGATTCTTTCCTCGAGATGTTCGAGGCCGAATGTGTGGCCTGGAAGGCTGACAGAGATCAATGGCCATCTCTGTTATCCACACTGCTAGTGGGGCCTGCTATGGAGATTTTCTACAGCCTCCCGCTAGAAGAAAGTGCCGATTACGACAAAGTAAAGGAAAGGTTGCTCAGGAAGTTCCGTCTGACTGCTGACGGGTACCGGACGCGTTTCAGAAACGCGATGCCAAGTGCAGACAAGGACTTCGAGGACTTTATCTCAACGATAAAGCTTCTACTTAATAGGTGGATAGAGTTGGATGGAATAAACAAGGACTACAATGGCTTACTAGACTTAATGCTACGGGACAAAGTGTTGTCGTCATGCTCAACTGAGTTGGGGCGTTTTTCCAAGAGCGCCAACCAAAAGACATTGATGCCATGGCCCAGTTGGGGCACCATTATGTCCTAGCCCATCCGTGCAAACCCATTGAGAAGTCAGGTCTGCCAGATGCCTTACCAAACAGCCAAGAATTCCGCGATTTGTCCTGGCCAGCTAAAAGCACAGTCATCAGCGAGGACTGTGTGGGGTGTCGGCCGCTATTTAATTCGGGCGAGAAGATAGTGTTGCACTGCGGACATACGGTACCATGTCTGTCGGCGGTCCGTGAGACTGGCAAGGTAGTTCTCCACAACGGCAGAGTGGAGAAGAAACTTGTCTCCGTATTGAGGGACACTGGATGTACCACAATCGGGGTGCGTTGGTCGTACATCGACGAATACTGCCTTACAGGCAAAACTGTAAAGTGTACTACATTTGGGGGGGGGGGGGGGAAGTAGAGTCTTACCTCCAGGCGTGTATTAATGTGGACACCCCGTTCCTCTCGGGTAGAGTAAATGCGTTCATCCTCGATGACCCAATTGCCGATTTGATCGTTGGCGATGTTCGGGGAGTGCATAAGGCCATGGGTGTGGCTGGAGCAGAGGCTCAGCAACACCAAAGTTCCTAGGCGGATGACCATGTGGCCGAGATATTACCACCCGACAAGAAGGTACATTGCAAACGTTGTGTGCGGCAAGTACCAAGTGACATGATTGGGAGCAGTAGGAGCATATACGAGGGTCCAATAGCTGGCGATCGCACAGTTTGGTTTCGCAATGTTCCCGTGAGTCCTAGTTGGCGCACACTCAGGCGAGTGTTTAATGAGGTCGCGCCGGTGAAGTTTGTGGAGGTATTGTCATTGCGGGATATTACTAAAGTCGCACGAGGGACGTTCGCGAATAGGTGGGGTGCGCGTAATGCAGTCAGGTGGAAGCACATGTCGTTGCTCCATAACCACCTGCTGATAGTTCAGAAATAACAAGAGATAGGTATTGGGTTTGCGGTCAGTAGGTTGTTTCGGTTAACGCGAACCGAACCTTAGAGTCTGGCCCACGCCTCCAGTCTTATTCTAAAAAGAATATAAGGGTTTTGCAAACTTTAAAACATGCTATACTATGTCATACGTTTTAACGTATGTATTATGGTGCCATAAAGGCAATTTGCTATAGAAGTGTATTGAATGTATAGTTGAACTATGTTACAAATGATTGTCAATGGTATGAGATTATTTACGGTTGGGGATGGCTAGTTAAGAATAACTGTGAAACACATTAAAAACGCACCACTATTATATATACTGATGCCGATAAGCTGGGGAAAAAAATGATGGAATGGATTTTCCACGTGTTTGTCATGAGGTAGACAGCGAATGGCTGCTGGAATGGAAAGTGCATGATTCAACCCACGGGTTTGTGTACAGACTACATGAAAACAATGAAAGTTACACGTGCAACACGATTCCCAACAGCTATGACCCTGAAAATGTGTACGCGTTGTGGCAGTATACTCGGTATAAAAAGGCCGTTGAGACAAAACACCCAGTACATGTGCTTGAAATGCCACGACTATCTGAAAACGACCGCCAACGAGCCATTGGTATGTTGGAGACCGGAATGAGCTCACGGGCCAATGCCAGAAGGATGAATTGCCACCACAGCACTATTGTACGTCTCAATGAACGTTACGGAACCACTGGCAGTGCCTGGGATAGACTTCGGAGTGGCCAACCACGAGTTACTACCCCTTCGCAAGATCGTCATATTGTGCTGAGTCACCTAAGGAATCGTTCTCTCCCGGCAAGTCAAACAGCAAGAGCAATAGTGGGTAGACGTGGGCAAGTCTCTCGAATGACAGTCATACGACGACTCAGAGATACAAGCCTTACTGCAAGACGACCTTATGTTGGGCCAAACTTGACTCACAGACATCGTCAGCAGCGCCTGCAATGGGCAGAGCAACATGTCAGACGGACTAGACTGCAGTGGAATGCTGTCCTATTCACAGACGAGAGCAGATTCAACATATCCTTTGCTGATGGACGTATGCGGATTTGGCGACGGTGTGGAGAGCGCTTTGCAGATTGCTGTGTTCGTCACCACAACCGATTTGGAGGTGGCAATATTCACATATGGGGAGGATTCAGTTTTCACCATCGCTTGCCTCTTCACGTCTTCCATGGAAATGTTAATGCTGTGACATATCGAGATGAGGTTCTGGATGCATTGGTTTCTCCTGCGTTCACAAAACTTGCCTGCACAGAATGCAATGAATTTCATAACAATCAAATGTACAAATTAATGACCAGCATGGATTCATAGGAAAATGAATAAAGATTCCAAATATGTAAATTTGTAAACACTTATATTTACATTTCACACTCTGTTCCTGGATTATACAGGTGGTGCGTTTTTAATGTGCTTCAGTATATATTGTGTTTTGATAGACCAGGCGTGGACGGTCGTTGCTATTTTTCACAACTACCAGGACCTGGGATAGCTGACTTCTTACGTATGTTGTGTGTTGTGGTAGCTTGATAAATGCTGTATTGACTTTGGGCATATTAGAACGGTGGCTTTCTCTCAGTTCAGACGAGAGGATGCTGTGATGGCATTGGTTCGTCCCAACTCCGAACGGGGTCAGGCGAAGCTTCTCCGGTGGAAGAAAACTACGTTTTCTTTCTTAATGGGGGGGGGGGGGGGGTGTCTCGGTGCGATTTCGTCGAAATTTCAGATTGGCCACCTTGGGTGGTTGGCAACCCTGAGAAAAGCTGTTTGTCCAGATCAGGTGACCTGGACAGGAAGCGGGAACAAGTTTTGGCGCAAAAGACAGTTCCCTCCTAGTCAGCGGCCGAGAAAGGTCGCAGGATATTTTCACTCGCCAGCATTCTTGTGGTGACTTGTATGTCATGTTGGGATTATTATAGTACTTGCCATATTTTATGCTGAGTGGATTATGTGATATAATTCTAGATGTAGATAGTATCTAGTGTACCTTTTCCATAGATAGCAGAGTTGTAAAGTGTCTATGTGTTGGGAGTACCATTGGCACAGTGTTTCGCTAGTGAGCGATAGCGATAATGTTCATTTGGTAGGGCATACTAAAATGTATTATGTTGATAGATTGAGCTGGAAGTGAGGCAAGTTACATTGGTATTTTCGTATTGTAATTCATACGTTGTTCATGGCTGTGTGAGGCCTTTATTCGTGTGTGTATATCATTTTAAGGGCAGTACCTATGGAACGTGTTATCTTGCTGTGTCAGCCATTACATGTTGTGGTCGTACCTTTAGAATGACGAGCCTTATTTACCATTAGTAATGGTGTTATTATAAATCCACAATATTAGTGGTCTGACAATGACAAATGTCTGTGAACTACTGATGTAAAAGTTTCGTCAAGAATAAATATGTTGCCGTCAAAAACACAACTCTTCTAACGAGAACAGTGCTTATCCATTGCCAGTTGGTCAGATTGTCTTGACCCATCTTACATCGTTACCGTGTCCCGTTATCATTAACCAGGTCATCACCATAAACAAAAGTAACGGCTAACATGCATTCGCGTTATCAGAAGTACGTCGGCCACATTATCAGACCCGATAGACCAGACAACAGAAATGACAACATAGAGACGAAAACCCCGGTAACACCATCATCAGTGCCATCCCTGGGAAAACTCAGCGAGATTCTAACAACTTCAAGCTGACCACTGCTTTCTCTGAAAATATTGAAGCTGACGTCTAAAAGTGTACGAAGAAGATAAAATAGAATAAAAATAACATATTGAATGTTTGATTTAAAAAAGCCTCTTTTTTCGATTTTCAGGTTGTGAAATCCATGATTAGGCCCGAGAGTTTAATAATCAGTCGCACAGTTTACATGTTTATTATAATAAAATTCCGATAATTTACATTTACACACTCAGCACTGTTGTCCTGAAATTACAGACACATCTGGACGTGACAATGAACAGTTGAACTGATAACAAAGTGGAAAATTATCAAGGTTATTACAAATTAAACCACTAGAAACTGCAGATGGAAGTACTCACGTGTAATTCATCCACTTTTATCATCATTAATAATAAGAATTTTTGTTTTATTATGTCTTAATTTTTGTTTGACTTGCTGCCACTTTCAGCAAGGTACCATATGTCCATGTTTAGTGTGCTTAAAGGATATGTATGCAGAAAGCCATTCCACACTACAGCTATCATAGACATTGAGTTCAACCGTTGATAGAAAGTCATGCTAATGAATCAAGTGATAATATATCAGGTAAGGCCTGTCACTGCTGGAGTAATTAAGCTACAAGATTACGAAGATAAATGCATAAATATTACTAGGCATAATTAAACAAAACATAAAATCAAATGAGATGCATCTTTCTTACCATAGCTTCCGCCCAATTCATAGCCGTACGACTAAAGGCGTAACAGGATCCGGCAAAATGTAACCAGCCATCACGACAGAATCCTGAGAAATGAAAAAAACAGGCTTGTCAGATTTACACAGTAGTTTCTGACACGAAAAAAATAAAATAACAAAGAGAACGTCAATATATAAAATAAATCCAAGTATGTAGACCGGAAGTCGGCATTCGGTCAATCGTGTTCTACTGATAGATCGCATGGGATGATTTAGTAAATCACTAGATGTCGAATGGGAAAAAATACATACTTTTTAAACTAGTGACGTTTTGTATTAATATTTTCCTGTCAGCAGGGGACAGAGTGGCTAAGAGGTGTGGCATCCGCCTCTAATTTCAATGGTACCGGGTTCGATTCCCAGTAGAGGGAATATAATTTATGAACACTTTTTATTCAGAACTTTTGGTCCTAAAGATGTCATACTCCTCGCTGGTCTCCAGGGTAGTGAGATAGGATACTTAGTCTTCTCGGATTGTGGCAGATTAAGTAAATTGATTTCATATCTCTATTTTCCTTTATCTTCATTTTTCTTTTTACCTAGCTTCGCCTACGCCTGTTGGTTGTAACCAAACCTCCTATTACTCAGAATAGATCGGTCTCTTTTTCTCATTTAGCACGCATTTAACGCTGGTCGCTATATTTCTTTGATGAGAGTCTACCAGAGACATATTCGCTAACGTGAGCGGTAATTCTAACACCAGCGCCAGAGATCATATCGTTGTAGAGATCAGACAGCGACCAGATTTGTAATATTTGAGTGGATATTGTGAGCCTAAGTGGGAAATCTTTATTACCTTTCCCTGAATCCGTTCGTTTGATAAGTAATTGATCACGGCGTATTGCCAGATCAAAGACATCTTCGCTTGAATACGAACAGAGAGACGAAGGAAACTCATACTGATTAGCGCACTGCCGATGTCGGATCTAAGCGTGAACGAAGATCCTGGATTTTCGGCTTTGAATTACCCATAAGCAGAAAACTGAACGTAATTTCTCGAAGGTGAAAACATCTGGCAGGGTCTGGGGGAGGGGGGGAATAATTAACTATCTCCTTTCATCTTTTAATATATATATATACCACAGAAATCTAACTCAATTCATCCAGTACCTCACAGATTCCTCTAGACAACTAGCTTCGATTCTAGAATACTTGTAAAAGTGAATTTCTCAGTAGTCGTTGGAGATAAGTCTTAGTAGCTCGGTGTTGAGGTAAATACTATACTAGTAGTTTGAGTGATTTAATCTGTTTAAATCGTCAATTATATTTTACTAGTTATTTTCTGTGCAGAGTGATTTACTAAGTTAGGCCCGTTATATTATTTCTCTAAGGTTTTACTGTGTTACAGTGGATAAGCAGAACAAAGAAATATTTCTAGCTAAACTCTTCCTATAATAAATTAATTTAATCAACTGATAGTAACCAGTCACTGAATATTTTAACCAACTAGTAATGCACTGATTCATCACGAGTATTGAATAAATAGGTATTTATTTCTATTTCATGATGATTGATTCTTTTTAAATGATTAGAATTTATTTCACGGAAGTTTTTTTAAACGATGAGACTAGCTCTAAGCTTATAGTTTCTAATTTAAGTTAAATAACCGAAGTGGATAATATATTTTCTATGTTACGCGGGGTAAGGATAGGATTGTGAATTATGATTATTAGGTTTAGTATTTGTATTTTCTCCCTATACAGTATTTGGATCAAACCCTAAAACCTTACCTGCGGCTTCCATTGCACATGAATCTGGTAATAAACATTATCAAAAAACATTCTGATATAATATCGGGTTTTTTTCAAGGTGACTTGTCTGGTCTCGTGGTACACACAGAAAGAGACAGAGTACCCAACCCAAATAATATTAAGAATAAATGATAACTGAACTTATAGAATATCCAGAGTTCTTTTCCCAATTTCATAAACATTCAGCCGGTTGCGGCTACCAATTCTAACATTGACATTACCTGTATAACGACCACGTGTTGTAAAGAAGATTGATCCTGAACCGATTTGTTTACCTGACATTTGATGTAACGATTGAAGATTCCAAGCTAACGTACATTGTGACATTTAGATCTCTTAATTATTTTACTACCTGGACAAAAGTTCACCTGTGTGTTACCGGGGCCCGAAAGGGGAGCAAAGAATAGTAACACTGTCCCCTACCAAGCATGTCGTAAAAAGCGACTAAGGAGGGTTGGGCATGGGGCCGGTTACACCATCCTGTAAAAAAATTTAAACCACAAAAAACTTCAACAAATATGGACAAGTCAAATAAAGAAAATAAAACACAGCCATCCAAGACAGGGGAAGGTCCTCTCGCGGGGAGGCGTATGATGCAACACAGAGAAATCCGAAAGGAGTCTGTGTTGCTGACTAACCTTCTTTCTTCTAGGAGAACTTCCAGATTTGGCACCTGGAATGTTCGGACATTAAACGAACAAGGGAAAGTGGCGCAAGTAGCAGCAGAAATGAGGGAATACAAAATCGAGGTTCTGGGAATGTGTGAAACAAAGTGGAAGGGGGTAGACAGGAAGAAACTCATCACAGGTGAATTGGTGCTGTCCTCAGGACATGAAGACGAAAGTTCACACCACAGTGAAGGGGTAGCTCTTATGTTATCTAAAGAAGCACAGAAAGCACCAATTGAATGGGAAGCTGTTGGACCCAGAATAATAACAGCTTCTTTCAAAACAGCTAAAAAGAAAATTCATGTAAATGTCATCCAATGTTATGCACCAACTAATGACAAAGAAGAGTCTGTGAAAGAAGCATTTTATACTAAACTACAAGAAATTATGGATAAAGTAAAAAGAAGAGACATCACAATTTTGATGGGTGACATGAATGCAAAGATAGGTACAGTCAACACTGGATTTGAAGAAGTCATGGGAAAACATGGGCTAGGAGTAATGAATGAAAATGGAGAGCTATTCGCAAACTTCTGTGCTTCATATCAACTGGCTACAGGAGGAAGCATGTTTCCACATAAGAGAATACACAAGGCAACACGGATATCACCAGACCATAGAACAGAAAATCAGATTGATCATATATGCATAAACAAGAAGTTTAGATCATCATTGCAGGATGTAAAGGTATATAGAGGAGCAGATGTGGCATCAGATCACCATCTTCTGATAGCCAAAGTAAAAATGAAACTCAAGAGATATGCAACAATGCAAAATTATAGACAACAGTTTAATGTAGGACAGCTAAGAAATCAAGAAACAAGAGACAAATTTGCGGTCACAGTATCCAACAAATTCCAAGTGCTCCAACAGCTGGAAGATGTAGAGAATACAGAAGACTATTGGCAGCAGGTCAAAACAGTATGGAAGGAAACATGTGAAGAAATACTGGGTAAAAGGGAAAGACAACAAAAAGCATGGATAACAACAGAAACCATCAATAAGATAAAATACAGGAAAAACAAGAAAGCAGAGTTAAACACAAGCAAAACTAGAAGCTCCAAAGCCAAGGCTCAAGAAGTGTACACAGAAGCAAACAAAGAAGTAAAAAGAAGTATCAAAAGAGACAAGAGGAAGTATATTGAGGAGTTGGCAAGAGAGGCAGAAGATGCTGCAGCCAAAGGAAATATGAGAGAACTGTATAGCAGCACAAAGAAGCTAACAGGGAAATACAAGCAAACAAGTTGCCTCATAAAAGACAAGAATGGGAAACTGCTCAGCAATATACAAGAGCAAATGAAGAGGTGGACAGAATATTTTGGGGACCTTCTCAACAGACCAGCTCCACAAAACCCGCCGGACATCCAGCCAGCAGAAGAAGAGCTACAAATTAACGGTGAAAGACCAACAAAGGAAGAAATAAAGAAAGCCATAAAGCTTCTAAGAGTGGGAAAAGCGCCTGGACCTGATGGCATTCCAGCAGAGGCCATCAAAGCAGATATCGACACGGCTACAGAGATGTTATATAAATTACTTGGTAAAGTCTGGGAAAAGGAAGAGATACCAGCAGAATGGAAGGAAGGATATCTGGTTAAGTTGCCTAAGAAGGGAAATTTACAAGAGTGCACAAATTATAGAGGAATAATGTTACTATCAGTGCCAGGAAAAGTATTAAACAGGATTATCCTTGAGAGATTAAAAGAGTCCATAGACAAGAAACTGAGAGATGAACAAGCAGGTTTTCGACAAAACAGATCATGTACAGACCAGATAGCCACTTTGAAAATAATAGTTGAACAAAGTCTGGAATGGAATTCACCACTATACATTGGATTTGTGGACTACGAAAAGGCATTTGACAGTGTAGACAGAGAATCACTTTGGAAATTGATGAGTCATTATGGAGTTACCCTGAAGATCATTAATTTAATAAAGAAAACATATGAAGACATGACATGCAGAGTTCTTCACGAAGGACAGCTTACAGAAGCGTTTGGGATAAGAACAGGAGTGCGACAGGGATGCCTCTTGTCTCCATTTCTTTTCTTGCTGGCAATAGATTGGGTTATGAGATCATCGACAACACACAACAGAAATGGAATCCAGTGGACTCTGACTAAGCAGTTGGATGATCTGGATTTTGCTGATGACTTGGCTCTTCTGTCCCATAACCGTAATCAGATGCAGGACAAATTGAAAACACTCGATGAGAGGTCACAGCAATTGGGTCTGAAAATACACAGGGAAAAGACAAAAATAATGAGAATAAATGCAGGTAATGATAACAGGGTTGAACTTGAAGAAACACCAATTCAAGATGTAGAATCATACACATATCTTGGCAGTAATATAGACAAAGTTGGAGGGACAGACAGCGATATCAAAATAAGAATACAAAAGGCAAGAGGAGCTTTCATTGCATTGGGAAATATATGGAGATCAAGAGAAATCGGATCCAACACGAAAATAAGAATCTTCAACTCAAATGTGAAGTCAGTCCTATTGTATGGCTCGGAGACATGGAGAACAACAAAGACAACAACCAAAAAGCTACAGACTTTCATAAATGGGTGCTTGCGTAGAATAGAGGGATTAAAATGGTATGACAAGGTTACCAACGTGGAACTGATGACAAGAACTAGACAAGTGCCAGTGGAACAAGATATGAGAAGAAGACGATGGCGATGGATAGGACACACACTGAGGAAACCTGTTGATAGCATTACAAGGCAGTCCTTGTTCTGGAACCCCCAGGGCAAGAGAGGCAGAGGAAGACCAAGAAGTACATGGAGAAGAGAGTTGGAAACAGAGGTGAAAATGATGAGGAGAACATGGAAAGAACTTGAGATGATGGCACGGGACAGGAGGACTTGGCATGTGTTTGTTGAAGGCCTATGCTCCTTTGGGAGTTGAGGGTTATGAATGAATGGACAAAAGTTGAAGTGACCTTTATCAGCATCCTACTTACAAGAGTAAATCAAGCGTTTCCCAACATTTGCTTAATTAGTCGTTGGAGAAAATGGGGCTTGATTCGCCAAACAATCAAATCGTGGATGAGCTGTGGGTGCCATTAACAATTGTTCCAGATGTGGTGAAAGCACTTTTGTAGGTAAGAAAGAGACTGAAAGTTGTGATCACATGTTTGTCAGAGCGAGAGAAAGCGTGAGAAGAATAATTCTATTTGGATATAACCCATGTACTTATTTTGTATTTGCTTATGCAAGTTTTGCTAAAGCTGCTCCTCTATTTCACTTCAGAATAGATTAACTTATAACTCTGTTCTTTACTGTAGAGGGAATTTTGGACCATAGCGTTAAAACCTTTGACTCTTTCGGGGGTTAATAACTTTGCTCTAAAGGGATTTTGTCTCAACAGAGGGAGAGAGGATTAAACCTATGAGTCTAACGCTTTAATTAACTCATTAACCTATGTTCATTGCATTTGATTTTGATATTCAAAGATATTGTTTTGTTGTAGTTTCTGTATGATAAATAAAATTTACATAAACTTTATTTACATGTGTCGGTCAGCTTGTCCCAAAAGATCTCAATTCCATAGTTATAGGTTTCACGTATGTGGTGTCTAATTGTCGTCACGTATCTGTGTGTGTATAGAAGTGTGTGGTTGAATATATATCTATATATTTATAGAGAAACTGTCTGATCTACAAATCTCAGTCGTAATCGATAGGCTGGATTGATTATCTCTCAAATCCAGGGACAGATTTTTACCTTTCACCATTTGACTTGTGAAAAATCTATTTCTTTACCTGTTCTGTCACTGAGCTATCACCTGTTCTAGTCTTATTCAGGCTGGGCCAAAATTGATCTTAATTACCCTATCAAAAATATACGACAAATGGGGCAGAAGAAGATTGAGGAAGAAATGGAAATTCGCAGGGCGAACGAAAGAGAAAAGGAACGCCAGCAGGAGGAAAGAGAAGGAGAGGGAGGAAAGAGAGAAGGAGAGACAGCATGAGGAAAAAGAAAATGAGCAACGACGACAGCATGAGTTGGCGCTCAACGCTCTAGAGGTTCAAACTCGTGGGGCTGCCTCTACCTCTAGCAATGGAGAGTCTTCTCCTCATTCTTCTTTAACTGGTCCTTCTAACACCCAATCTCCTCAACTCACCGCTATGTCTTTTGCTCTAGAATCTTTCCCTTGCCCAAATGAGAAGATTGACACGTGGCTAGAAAATGTTGAGAGAATGGCCAATCTGTACGGTTTAGAGAGGTCGCGTTGGTGTTTGAAACTTTCCCAGGCCATAAAAGGGTCTGCGTATGATACATACTCAAAACTGGAAAGCAGCCAACAAGACAACTACGACGTGTTGAAGAAAGCTTTGCCTGAGCGCTTTGAAATGAATGTTCGCAGATTTTTGCAATTGTTCCGTAACAGCGGAAAGGAGGGCTCTGAAACTATTCAGCAGTTCTCTTCTCGTCTGAAGGGATACTTGACAAAGTGCCTTTAGCTTTCCCAGCTCGCCTCTACCTATGAAGGATTTGAGGAATTTGTTATAACTGAACAAATAAAAAACACGCTATTAAGTGACACTCGTCGATTTCTTGCTGAGCAAGGAGCTGAAAAGCTGGAAGACATTTTGGAAAAGTCTGAGCGATATCATAATGCACTGGCCGAACTGCCAGCCGCAAAACGTAAACCGACAGAAGACCTTTCTCGAAAGAATAACCCAAATCAATCTTTCCATTCTTCTCACCAAAATAACCACATGGAAATTGGACCTCAGAATCTCCCTCCGGAAAAATCTAAGTTCTACAAAAACAAGTACCCCACCTATAACAAACAGTCTGATCAAACCAACCGTCCTACATGGCAGCGCGGCTAGAATGGACAGGGTGACAAAGGAAAAACCTCTGCGCACGGGAAAACTGATCAGAGCGAGCACACCGAGCCTAAACGCATCGAATGCTTGCTAACAGTCTCGTACGGCAGAATTGATGTCAGTGATTCTCAACCTGAGGAAGAGGGGAAGCCCTCAACGCGAGGTAGTGTTAATTTGAACGGAACTTCAACATATTATTTGCTTTACACGGGGCTTTCTTATGATTGCATTGTGGCCAGACACCTGGTCAAACCCGGTCAAAAGACAGAAAAAAACCGTCGAACTATGTGGAGTTTCTAAAGGAGATGTACCAACACAGCTTCCCATCGCATTGGTAGAGATCCACTCTGATTTTGTCAGCGGTATGATCAAATCGGCTGTTATGGATGACCCGATCTACCCAGTCATACTTGGCGGTAGATATGTGTTTATTGGGAATCCGAGAAAGCCGATTGTGGCAGCAGTAACCACAACAGGGCAAACCAAGAAGGAAAGGGAGCCGGCGCCAAATCTGTTACCTAAGGAACTTAAAGAGGCGCAACAAAAGGACCCTACCTTGGCACCCTGCTTTAGGAAACTACCCATGGCTAAGGACCCTAGACAACACGGGGACATTTTTTCTAAAGATGGCGTACTTTATCGCAGAACGGGCAAGCCTGAACAAGTTTTTAATCAGCTCCTAGTACCGAAACAGAACAGAAGCCAAATCTTAGAAATGGGGCACTCTCTTCCCTTTAGCGGACATATGGGACAGAACGCCACAAATCAGCGAATACACACTCACGATTGGTGGCAAGGGATGAATACTGATATTATCAGATACGTCAAATCCTGTGCCAAGTGCCAACGGGTGGCACCCAAGCATTTGACACCCGCAGTTTCCATGGGTGAAATGCCAGTAGTGGGGACACCATTTCAACGGGTTGTGATCGACATTTTAGGACCCTTAGAACGGACTAAAAGAAGGAACAGGTTTATCCTGACCTTAGTCGACACATACACTATGTAGGCAGAAGCAATACCGCTAACATGCGCGGATGCCAAGCATGTTGCAGAAGCCCTAGTGCAGATTTTTATTCGGTTGGGATTCCCTCAACAAGTGTTGACGGATAACAGATCCCCATACAGTAACCTGTTAATGGAGGAGATCGTTAAGATCTTGAGGAACCAGCATATCTACACAACCCCTTATAATCCGGTTGGAAGTGGGTTAGTAGAACGTGCCAACGGAAACCTCAACATGATGCTATATAAACTGGGAAAAGAGAAACCTGAAGAGTGGGACCTTTGTATACCTGCAGCTTTATTCGCCTAAAGGGAAGCCCCACATACTTCCACAGGATTTCCCCCAGCCACTCTTTTATTCGGCAGACCTATAAAAAAGCCGCTAGAAGAATTACTTCAGGCGCTGACGGACCAGAAGGCTGATGAGACAGTTGGCTTAGCCAGTAAATATGTGTCGGAATCGAAGGAACGGTTAAGACTAGGATTGGACCTAGCAACGACCAACCGTAAGCGTGCACGCGCAAAGCACGCAGACCGATACAGGAAAGCTGCGAAAGAATGAGAATTGCAAGCAGGAGACAAAGTTTTGTTGCTACTCCCAACTGGGAACAACAAACTACGTATCGGGTGGCAAGGGCCGTTTAATGTCCTGAAAAAGATCTCAAAGGCTAACTACCAGATCTCTATTAAAAGAAAGGAGAAGTTCTACCATGTAAATCTGTTAAAGAATTACTTTGAAAGAAAAGCGCCGTCCTCCGAACATCTCCTGGCGATCGCCAAAACTGACGAAGATGACGATAGTGGCAGAGAAATTCCACTGCAAACACCCGGCATCTTCCAACAATGTCAAACTCAGCGACAACATTTCAAGCGCAAACGGAATGCATTCCAAAGAAAGAAAACGTTGGGGCAGATTTCATGCATAGGATTTGGACAGAGACGGAAGGGGAAGATGAGAGTGAAGATAACAGTCACCCAGAAGCTATTGATATAGGAAATCTCTTTCCATAAAGTTGACATGAAGTGGTTTCATATCTTATGCGGGGACGTCTGTGGCAGATTATGTAAATTTATTTCATATCTCTATTTTCTTTATCTTCATTTTTCTTTTTACCTAGCTTCGCATACGCCTGTTGGTTATAACCAAACCTCTATTACTCAGAATAGATATGTATCTCGTTCTCATTTAGCACGCATTTAACGCTGGTCGCTATATTTCTTTGATGAGAGTCTACCAGAGACATATTCGCTAACGTGAGCGGTAATTCTAACACCAGTGCCAGAGATCAAATCGTGGTAGAGATCAGACAGCGATCAGATTTGTAATATTTGAGTGGATATTGTGAACCTAAGTGGGAAATCTTTATTACCTTTCCCAGAATCCGTTCGTTTGATAAGTAATTGATCACGGCGTATTGCCAGATCAAAGACATCTTCGCTTGAATACGAACAGAGAGACGAAGGAAACTCATACTGATTAGCACATTACCGATGTCTGATCTAAGCGTGAACGAAGATCCTGGGTTTTCGGCTTTGAATATTTCTAGCTTAACTCTTCCTTAATAAAAAAATATAATTAACTGATAGTAATCAGTCAGTGGGTATTTTAACCAACTAGTAGTGCACTGATTCATCATAAGTATTGACAAAATATGTATTTATTTCTAATTCATGATGATGGATTCTTTTTAAATGACTAGACTTTATTTCACGGAAGTTTTGTTAAACGATGAGACTAGCTCTAAGCTTATAGTTTCTAATTTAAGTTAAATAACCGAATTGAATAATATATTTTCTATGTTACGTGGGGTAAGGATAGGATTGTGAATTATAATATATTAGGTTTAGTATTTGTATTTTCTCCATATACAGTATTTGGGTCAAACCCTAAAACCTTACCTGCGGCTTCCATTGCATATGAATCTGGAAATAAACTTTAAAAAAAAACATTCTGATATAATATCGGGTTTTTTCAAGGTGACTTGTCTGGTCTCGTGGTACACACAGAAAGAGACAGAGTACCCAACCCAAATAATATTAAGAATAAATGATAACCGGACTTATAGAATATCCAGAGTTCTTTTCCAAATTTCAAAACCATTCAGCCGATTGTGGCTACCAAATCTAACATTGACATTACCTGTATAACGACCACGTGTTGTGAAGAAGATAGATCCTGAACCGATTTGTTTACTTGACATTTGATGTAACGATTGAAGATTCCAAGCTAACATACTTTGTGACATTTAGATCTTTTAATTATTTTACTACCTGGACAAAAGTTTAAGTGACCTTTATCAGCATCCTACTTACAAGAGTAAATCAAGCGTTTCCCAACTTTTGCTTAATTAGTCGTTGGTGAAACTGGGGATTCGCCAAACAACTAAATCGTGGATGGGCTGTGGGTGCCATTTACAATTGTTCCAGATGTGGTGAAAGCACCTTTGTAGGTAAAAGAGAGATTGAATGTTGTGATCACATGTTTGTCAGAGCAAGAGAAAGCGTGAGAAGAATAATTCTATTTGGATATAACCCATGAACTTTTTTTGTATTTGCTTATGCAAGTTTTGCTAAAGCTGCTCCTCTATTTCACTTCAGAATAGATTAACTTATACCTCTGTTCTTTACTGAAGAGGGAATTTCGGACCATAGCGTAAAAACCTTTGACTCTTTCGGGGGTTAATAACTTTGCTGTAACGGGATCGTGTCTCAACAGAGGGAGGGAGGATTAAACTTATGAGTCTAACGCTTTAATTAACTCGTTAACCTATGTTCATTGTATTTGATTTTGATATTCAAAGATATTGTTTTGTTGTAGTTTCTGTATGATATATAAAACTTACATAAACTTTATTTACGTGTGTCGGTCAGCTTGTCAAAAAAAGTCCCAATTACATAGTTATAGGTTTCACGTATGTGGTGTCTAATTGTCGTCACGTATCTGTGTGTGTATAGAAGTGTGTGGTTGAATATATATCTATATATTTATAGGGAAACTGTCTGATCTACAAATCTCAGTCGTAATCGATAGGCTGGATTGATTATCTCACAAATCCAGGGACAGATTTTTACCTTTCACCATTTGACTTGTGAAAAATCTATTTCTTTACCAGATCTCTCACTGAGCTATCACCTGTTCTAGTCCTTTTCAGGCTGGGCCAAAATTGATCTTAATTACCCTATCAAAAATATGCGACACGGATAAGGACGACAAAAAATAGAAGGTCCCGTGTGCACGTTGCGCACGTTAAAAATCTCTCGGCAGTTTTAACTTGGTTATAGTAGGCCACACGGCCCCCGCCCTGGCAAAAATATAAAAATGAAAAACCTACCCACCACAAAAATATTTATATAATGTGTGATTCATAAATACACACATTCGGATTCTCGTCTTTGCTACGGAAGTCTGCACTGTGCTGAGATCTCGCCTTCCTAGTTAAAATTATCGAGATAGAGTCACTTTTTTCATGAACTGTATACAATATTTCATTTAAAGGGAAGTTACCAGCTGGTAAAATATAATTTTGTTTCAGTTTCCCACCCCGCTATTTTTTTCAGGTCTTGCGGTTGATGCCAAATTCTAGCAAGCTTAGTCTTGATGATTCTATCGATTGCAGTGTCATTCTCTAAAAGGCGATCATTAACTGCCCTCAGCATCTCAAGCATCTTCGTATCGAATGCACCTTCTATGGATGTACTTGAAGCTAGTCTATCAAATCATTCATTGCCGCGTAGACCTGTATGACCAGACAGTAGATTCGCACCACTTCCTGAAAATTTGAGGCTTCTATAGAGGTTTTCCATTCATGCCAAAGCCATCCACTTTGGACCTTCCGACTCATGGATTGTGAGTCTGATACAATAACTGCCCTTGTTAAACCACTTTAAGGCTGCAGTAACTGCCTCTACCCCCATTCTCATTGTGACAAAACGTTTGAACATGCTCTTTTGTGTGATCTCTCAGCCCTACAGCCCTCTGGCAGTATCTTTTCTTTTTCTTCATTTTTCTCATTCATCGCTTTTATTTGGCATAAATCACGCCGTTTTATTTGTATTTACACTATTTCGCCTTTTGCTGGACATAGCATGATGAAGTATCTAACACGCCACTCCCCTATGGCAGTATTGTCTATGGGAGTAATGCGTATCTTATTGCTTCACACTTCACTCCCAAACTGTTGTTACGATTCGCCAGGTTTGATGACCCGAGTAGTATATAATGCGCAAAACGGGTATTATTCTGCAGGAGGTGCATGACTTTTATTTAGCAAAAAACTCGATCGATTTCTGCAGGAGGCGCGTCTGCAGACGGCGCTGTGGCGGCACGTGACTTTTTATATAAGGAAAATGTGGCAGCGCGCTGTGGCGGCGCGTGACTTTTATATAGAGATATATTAGTTCGATAATGGTGTTGTTTACAGACAACATTTAGACAATAGGAAGGCGATATATCTAGACATACAATAGAAAGAGGATATATATTTACAACAGTTAGACGATATTTATGTTACAATATTGAGACAATAGTTAGACATATATTTAGAACAGAAAGACGATATATTTAGACAATAGGAAGACGATATGTTTAGACATATTGAGATAACAGTTATACGATATATTTAGACATATATATATATATATATATATATATATATATATATATATATATATATATATATATATATATATATATATATATATATAGTTAGACATATACATATTTAGACTGCCTTTTATATAGTAATATACTGTTCAAAAAAAGAAACGCAACATTTTTGGTGTTACTTTTATAAAAGATATTCGATGATTGGACATCAGTCAACCTATCGACTGTGTCCATCTCGTCATTAACTTCTTGTGGTTACCTGAATTGTACTCACCTCATGATTTGTGAGGTCATGAAAGAGTTCAAGGTCAAAACAACATTTTTGACAATAACTCGTGACAGGTTCATGAGAATCCCGTGAAACATACTGAACACAAAACTCTCTTACCACATTATTGATTGCCTATAAAAGATTGACGCTCCTCGAATAAATTCAGTTGAAAATTCAATGCGCAAGTGTGACTCATCTCACTACAGAACAACGACTCATCATCAGTGGACGTTTACAGACTGGACAGTCACAAAGTGTAGTGGCCAGACAATTTAATGTGGTTAGAAGCACCATTAGTCGCCTTTGGAGGCGATTTCAAGAAACTGGCTCAGTGGCAGACGTCTGCGCAGTGGAAGACCCAGAGTCACAACTCCTGCTGAAAACCGCTTCATACGGCAGCGTCATCTCAGGAATCGACTTGCATCTGCGTCCTCCACAGTCCAGTCAATGTCAGCAGCTCGTCGAATTTGAAATCAAATGGTCAGGAGTTATTGTCAAAAATGTTGTTTTGACCTTGAGCTCTTTTATGACCTCACGAATAATGTGGTGAGTACAATTCAGGTAACCACGAGAAGTTAATGACCAGGTGGACACAGTCGATAGGTTGACTGATGTCCAATCAGCGAATATCTTTTATAAAAGTAACACCAAAAATGTTGCGTTTCTTTTTTTGAACAGTATATATTAGTTCGATAATGGTGGATGTGTTGTTGTGTGTGGTTTATTACAATATTTAGTTATATATATATATATAGTTAGAGATATATATTTATTACATCAGGAAGACAACCTTTAGTTATATATATATATATATATATATATATATATATATATATATATATATATATATATATATATATATATATATATATAACTAAAGGTTGTCTACTTGATGTACCAAATATATATCTCTTACTAAATATATATATATATATATATATATATATCTATATATATTATATATATATATATATATATATAACTAAATATTGTAATAAACCACACACAACAACACATCCACCATTATCGAACTAATATATTACTATATAAAAGGCAGTCTAAATATGCATATGTCTAACTAAATATATATATATGTCTAAGTATATCGTATAAATGTTATCTCAATATGTCTAAATATATCGTCTTCCTATTGTCTAAATATATCGTCTTTCTATTCTAAATATATGTCTAACTATTGTCTAAATATTGTAACATAAAAATCGTCTAACTGTTGTAAGTATATATCCTCTTTCTATTGTATGTCTAGATATATCGCCTTCCTATTGTCTAAATATTGTATGTAAACAACACCATTATCGAACTAATATATCTCTATATAAAAGTCACGCGCCGCCACAGCGCGCTGCCACATTTTCCTTATAAAAAAAGTCACGCGCCGCCTGCGCGCCTCCATATTTTCCTTATATAAAAAGTCACGCGCTGCCACAGCGCCGCCTGCAGACGCGCCTCCTGCAGAAATCGATCGAGTTTTTTGCTATATAAAAGTCATGCGCCTCCTGCAGAATAATACCCGTTTTGCGCATTATATGCTACTGACCCGGCCAGCGATAATATTTTATCGCATAATCTGTCTGACCACCTGTGGAAACGTGTCCGTCAAACATTTTACTCCACTGGAAAGCTGTTAATCATGTTGACACAAGCCGGTATTGTGATACGATAAAAGGAGGCGATACAGTCTGAAAATACATCTGTCTGGCGGAGGCACGCAGATAAAGGTGATAAACAGAGATGCGCCGGAAGTCTTAGGTATCGATTTGACATCACTGTTGTAAGAGGTCACGAGAGGATATTAAAATTAATATTTTAAATACGCGTGAGATAATTAATGATTAACTTCCCCACCCAAACAGTGCTAGATAGATTGGATTGGTTTGCCAGAATCTACTATGATTTGATTGGAACTTTAGGCGGAAACACAGCTAGGATTTGAAACTAAGGATTGTGAGATATAATCTAACTAACTCGGAGTCACAGAACAGACAGACTGCATCGCAGCGTCAACTCAACATCTCCTACAAGCCAGAGGAAAGAGGATAGGACATCATTACATAATTATAAGTACCAGATCGAGTATTTTGCAACTTTGGAATTTACAAGTAAACCCGCAATTTTAATACAAGACTGGAAACGTAGGAATTTTATCACAAGGAGTCATAAGAGGAATTTATACCAACAATTTTCCCAGGCAGGATTCATAGAACACCAGCCGTCAGAAGAATTAACTTATATTTCCCAGACCAAGTCATAAGAGGAATTATACAAACAGTTTTCCCAGGCCAGGAATTTACAGAACACCAGCCGTCAGAGGAATTAACTCATATTTCCAGATCAGTGATTAGTCATCATCATCAGTTGCCATCTCCACAACGGAGGTTGGCTGTAATGGATCTCCAACGTCTTCTGTCTCTTGTCTTGGTGGTACACTCTGATAGACTCTTTCCCGTCCATCTCTTGATGTTATCTTCCCACTTATAGCGCTGTCTTCCCCTTGCACGTTTACCTTCAACTCTCCCTTCTGTTATGGTCTTCTGCAAGGTGTTATGCCTTTTTATGTGGCCAAAGTATTTTAGCTGCCGAACTTTGACCTCTCTCATTAGTTCTCTTTTCATACCTAGATTTTCTAGGACCTCCTTATTTGTTTTCATCTGATTAGTACAGAATATAAATTCAGGATTGTGGGTCCATTCTAATCTGTGCCAGGAGAAATGAGTATTCCGAAAATGTTGGGGTAAGTGTAAACAATTTACTAATGTAAATGTTACAGGTTTCTTGCTAAGTGGTTATATATGAGGCTGACAACCTAAACACATGAAAATAGTATATGCATGAACCACAACTTCAAGAGCTGGTGATTGTTCCTGACTTGTCGTGCGGGAAACCCGACAGAAGAGCGACCATAGACCCCGACGGAAGTAGCGACGAGTAATGAGTGATGATTACATCACATGTGCCTAAAGTGTATAGAACCATGTTGTGAGATTTATATACTTTTTAATTGTAATTCAGGCAAATCATTATTTATGCACTCCAGACACAATTTCCTAGTTAATACCCAGAAGGATATTGGTGAATTTTCATATTCCCTGAGTTACATTGTGTGCTCGTTAATTTAATTCTTCTGAGAGGTTAACATTCGTAGGAGGAGCGAATAAAAATGGGCCTCTTAGTTTGCGGAGAACAAATGTACTGAGGCATTTGTTTCTTTCTAATTTGTCACAGTTCGTGGTTACAAGACATCAGACTTAAGTACTGAAGTTCCTACGCCATAGTCTGAGAGAAGATTATCACCACTGACCACCTACAGTGGACGAGTTACGTGAAGAAGTGTACTCTTTACCAAAAGGAAGTGACAGAAACCACTGCTGCAGGACGCATCTGGAGCTAAGTTTTATATAACAGGCTACAGCAAAATTACGGACATTGTTATTAATGCCCTACCAAGACCTTAATGAGGAAACTGTTACGGAACTTGTTCCCCAGTATAATGAGCGCCCAAACAGATGTCACGAGATAGATTTCGTAAGCATCTTACTGTATAATATTTGGTGTATAAATTGGACTGACACGCAAATGAATAACTTGACAGAAGTCTGGGTCACAGTTCCATACATATAATCTCAACAGCATAGTCCTGGACATCAGTAACAATAGTACAAAATACTTGCATCATTAGAATATGTAGTACAGTCATCCTAACGAACTGGTAGCAACTGCATTCAATGTAAGTGCGGCATTCACCCCTCGCACATATATCTCTATGGTCTGCATTCAATGTAAGTGCGGCATTCACTCCTCGCACATATATCTCTATCTCTGGTCTAATCACCAGGCATCCAAGTTTCTCCAGAACTTCACAGCGCGGGAAAACCACAACGCGCTTATAGTGTCGATACACACGAGCTTTCTATCAAAGCTCCTATTAGGCTTCCAAACACTGGAACAGCCAGGGTCTTATAACGTAGACCTCCTATTTGCGCGGGAAAGCAAACAACGCGCCTTCAAACAATAACATATAATAGTCTTACCATAGACCTCCTTCTGACACGGGAAAACGACGTGCCTTTTAATCCATCCACTTCCATGCGCGGGAAAATGTACTCTAACCAGTTACACCATTCTCTACCCACACACATGTATACACGTCATGTATCTCATGACAGAAACATTTGACATAACTTTCACCCCATTTAATCCTTATTTTAACTTGTTGAGCTAATTGACTATTAAATTTGTTGTATGTTATCTTACATTAAACAATGGTAGTTGATTCAGTTTATATGTACGAAAGCAAACGTATGAGCCAGTTTTTCTTTATATATATATATATATATATATATATATATATATATATATATATATATATATATATATATATATATATATATATATATATATATATATATATACAGACAGACAGACACAGAGAGAGAGAGAGAGAGAGAGAGAGAGAAAGAGAGAGAGAGCCATTACTTATAAAAGGACCTTCGTTGGATTACTCCAACTGGGGGATTAACGGGCCAGAACCATTGCATAACCCCTTCACAAAAGACGACGGACCTGGTAATAAGTTAATAAATGTATTCAGCCCTTAAGCAGCGTTTGTTCTTGACTTCTGGGAATATCTTGTGAAGGCTCCCTTAAGGTAGAAAAGCCATTCATCTTCTATCTATATCTTTGCCAATTGTAATCTTGCGCGACGATAGATACCTTGGACGACCTACTTTTAGATACGATTGCATTGTGACCATTAGTGGACCACTACTGCAAAGCAAGTGGAGGCAATCCCATGACACTCATGCCGGAGGTTTTTATCATGCACGTCCCGCTAAGTTCAGCGACGATTCTGCCATCTACTCTAGCACCCTAATTTCTCACAACGGATTACAGACCCATCAGTGTATACAATGGCATCATTATCGCCAGCAGGATCATTTATCAATTGATATCTAATATTGTGAGAAAATATGACAAGTCAATAATAAATCAATAATTAAACGTCTACCTGTTTCATTTCCAAAACTTGCGGTAATGTCGGGTGATCCTGCAATGAGAAATAAGACACAAGTCATTGTCATAGAGCGAAGTATGAAAGCTTACAAAGATGAAGATTAATAATAATATGAACCATAATATAACCGACGGGCCCTAAGTCTAGACTGAACGGAGCTCCTCGCCAAAACTAGCAACATTTTAATTTAAAAAAAAAATAAATAAAACTTGGGAGACTAAATGAGCCAACGTTTCAATAATATCATGTGCCAAATCGCACATACGTCGTGCACAGGTTGTTGTCAGCCTTCTACAGTATATATATATTGTATTGTATAAATCAGTTTGACTTTATTAACTCTATACATTTTCTCATGTGGTGTATTCAGTCTGAGGTACAGATACATATGTTTACATTGATTTTGTCAAGAAATGTGTAAAATGTGTAGGAAAAAAATTCAGAAATTATCTCTCAAAGCTGATATCTGCGTGTTCTCATAATGTATGTTCAAATTAGTTTTTATGGTGTAATTTGCGCCCTTTCCATATTTTCCCGACAATCTCCTGGAATGTTTTATTATTCGTTACAAAAATTGTCACTTAGACAATTAGTTATAGGAGAATAATTATCCAAATATTACATCATTATTCAGTTCGAAAAATTCCGTTAAGTGTCAGGCCATCTGGTGCAAACACAAATCTCTCTCCATGACGTCATAGCAATCGTTTTCTCCATTAGTTGTTGACTCTCCCGTGACACGCTCTTCTCTCGTGCCTTAGGTGCTGTCTCGCAAAGACCCTGACGGACCTTAACTACCAGACTTGGTCCGCTCAGTTAAAATTAAAACGCGGCATGTATATCTTTCACATAATTTCAAGTTGGACCAGTCTGGTCTAAACTGCTATGTCCTGATATTGTTATCTGATATTCAACGTCAGGTGACTAAAGCAATTGTTTAATATTATACTAATATTAATTATGTATTTTGCATTACTACCTAAACCGTCGTAACCTGAAGTATACATTATAATACAGGTTGTCAGCAAAGTTATTTACCAGATTATAAATACAACTGTAAACGGAACCATACGGCGCATGTCGAAACAATTATTGGTAATGCACTTAGCAACTCATAATGTTGTTTTCCCGCAGGTTGATAAACCAGCAACTGTCATACATTGCGAAGAGAAGATGTGCACCGACCAGGAGAAGACAATGTGTTTATTGGCTGAACACTGTACGCGGCGTAATCTTAAGCACTAAGAGAAGTTAACCATAGGTTTTCAGAAAACCATCGTAATAAACTGACATCTCCACACTAAAGATCGGCTGGAAGGAATCTCTAAAGTCTGTTATCTTGATGGCACACTCTTTTCTGTCAATCTCTTGATATTATCTTCCCCTTTAAAGCGTTGTCCTTCTCTTGCACCCTTGCATTCAGCTCTGCCTTTATGGCCTTCAGCAAGGTTTTTGCAGTGTTTATATATTTCAGAAGTCTAATTGTGATCTCCTTTTATTAATTCTGTTTGTTCTTCACCTGTTTTCAATGACCTCTTGATTTGTGTTTCTTCTATGTCCAGGAGATGCACTCCATTCACATATCAAAAGTCTAATTTCTTTCTTTCAATTGCCTGTACACAGTCCATATGTCTAGGTCATAAGGTAATGAAGATTATTTAATACTTTAATATTCTCAGTTTGAATTTGTGAGGTAATTGTTCAGATGCTAGTATTTATCTCATTTGATTGAATATAGCTTTGACATTCATATAAAAAAATGATACAATCACTTTAATAACGAAAACAACACTGATAAATCATGAAACTGTGTAACAGGTCGATATACATACCAGGAGGTACGGTGTGGCCAATCGCAAATGGCAAACATAGAACAAGAACTAGTAATGGATTCATGTCACTGTAGAAGCGGTTTCCAAAATTCTGTTTCAGAGAGCGTCTTGTTTTTGAGCCAAAAATTCTTAAATCCTTAATAGTTACGTGATTGGTTAAACATTCATCCTTGATATTTCGTGAAAAGACACAGTGATTAATGTCGAGGTTTAGTCACGTGCTGCCTTAAAAGCAAGTATGCACTGCACAATATGTTGGCTTGATCATGTCTGCCGTATGGAAGATGGTCAAGTTCCAAATGAGATTTTCTGCGGGAAACCGGCAGATGGCAAAAGAACAGCCATTCTACCGCAGATGAGGATTAATGTTGTATGCAAGAGAGAAATGAAGGCACTGAACAGAACCTAGGAAGATGAAGCTAACAATCGACACCTAGGTAAAATGTTATCTTATATGTATATCGTGTAACTCAAGTATAAGGTCGAGAAATTCTCCCTATTAGGACCTTAAAATAAGTTCCCCTGACCTATATTCGAGTTTAAAAAAAAATGATTTATAAAGTCCGTCACTGTGAGGCCCCCTGAGCATGCCACATTATAAAAGAAATATAAAAGCGTACATTTATAGTATCCAATCAAAATAACAACTAAATATGTTTATAAAAGCAAAACATAAAGTTTTAAAAAAAATAAACAACGACAAAAATAAATAAACGAAAAAACAGAATATACACAAAAGTATATCAGACAATAATTTTTAAAATAATCGGTGGTATACATGTACACTCTAAAATACATAACATCATATAATAATACTAAATAGATGTAATCAAAATTATTCACATAGAAAAATAACGTATATGCTGAACGAGCAGGAGAGAAAAAAGAAAAGTTGACATATGGATGAGATGTGCGTAGACAAAGGCTGCTTCAATGGGGTAGATAGTCGGTGTTGATAAAGTGTATGAAAAGTGTTTTGTTGAATGAGGATTATGTAGAAAGGCGTTTTGAACAGGTCGACACTGGTTTGGGCAGACGTAACTGGCGTAATTGTCAAAACCGCCAGACACTGGGTTTCTAAAGATACAAACTTTCTGCATCATTAAATGTTTTTGTCAATTTATCTTAATTAATTGACGTTTAAATTCCTATTAAGTCACTAAGTTCAACAGGAGTACGCCTTGTTGACCAGCCTTCGTTTGATCTATAAATACTATTGCTTCTTTCACTAAATTCAATTTCACCAGTGTCACTGTCAAAGTATAAATCGTCCCTTATTCAATATCCACGTCTAATTTGGCCGCACGGTTAGTATCCTGATCAAATAACCAGTCACTTTTCAGATCTAAACACAAATATTCGGCAGCCCGGAAAGCTTTCGGTTTAATAAAATTCATGAAAAATCATAATATCATTTTCGTCAAAAAAAAAAAAAAAAATTAGAAACATAGAATCAATTAAATGTAGCGGAAATCTATTTCGCTAAATAAAAAGATCTCGTTGATACTTAGCAACGACCAACAACAGTAATCAAACTTTCCGAGCGAACGAACGAAATAACCTTGTGTACAAAGGTTTGAGAATTGGGCACGCAGGCCCGTAACATTATGTACGTCATTTCTCTCATCTTGAATACTGAATTTCGTTATTCTCAAATGCATTTTACATAATAATGGAGCGATTTCAAGCGTTTTAAACGGAAAAAAAGGTTAAGCTGAAAGTGAAGAAAATGATGAACGCCAAGGAAATTCCAATGCAATGTGGGATATCGGAATTGATGAAAATCTCATTCGACTTATAATCGGTTCTTTAAATTGTGGATGATTGTTAAGTACTAAACATCAGGTTCGAATTATAGTCGGATCGATTTATACTCGAGTATATACGGTGTATATTGTGAAAGTTTCAATTTTTTGGGACCAACGTTTTATATTGCTTATAATACTCATGCTTTTAGAGCAGCTGTAATGGAGACAACGTTCTGGAAAGAATACGTCACATGATGATGATGATAATACTCATAGAATGACTTTCTTTGACGCCTTCCGTATATAACCTATCGACTGATGTCAATAGCTGAATGACGTGCCACTCCCATACAATATACAAATAGTGTTTTTATTTTATGTTAATAGTTTTTTTACTATGTTATTTTTACGCCAACTGTATTTCATTTCCTGGCGGAGCATATCGACCCGCCCAAAAGAAGTGTCCTTCAGTTATGTCAGAACGTTATTCATTTTAGGTCACAGTAAAATGTGTAGATCGTGTTTGAAGTAAACAACTTGTTAGCATTTTGTTATCTCGCTCAGTTGTAGCTTCAAGTTGCTTGTATTATTATTTATTTCTTCTGAAGAAACGCCCGCCCTTTGCCTAAGTATATCAGCCTTCCATGTTTTATGTTATTGTCGTGTGAAATTCTAATCCACATATATAAATTAAAACGTAAATGTAAAGCCTAACAAATAAATTTAATAAAAGGAAAGAAGAATGGTAAAGAACAGTGCTGTCACAATGACTGTACTCGAAATCCCCCTTGTTTTCTCCTTCGTCTGCAAATTGTAACGTTTCACGTTGATAGTAAAAGCCTACTGCTTCAATACCCGCTTTCTACGATAAAACATGTACTGCCTTTCTAAGAAAAACCTTGAGATACGCAAGCTGACCTATATTTAATATTCCATTCATGTCATTTTATACACTAAGTTACCATAAACGAAAGACAGATGGACTAAGGATAGAAAGAAAGGGAGGGGCTGAAAGCCGGAACGCAGGCAATACTACCACAGTCTCGCGATACACAATTAATGCCACCCCTAACACGCGTGTAAGGCCACAAGCACTAACTTTTTTTTCAAATCGACAGTGATAAAAAACACTACCCATACGAGAGTTAGGTTTTAAAAAACTTACAAAACGCTTATTAGGAAACATGACATTCTACTGTTTTATGTCTAAAATCCTGACATTAGTCTGACAGTACAGCAGGACAGGTGGCGGTTCTAAACATAAAAAAATAAAAAAAACTACACGACTATCCTGGAAAATACATATTTTGAACGCAGCCCCTTAGCCCCATTAAATTTATATATTTGGGTTCCTTAGGACTTGCTGACAAAGAATATGTTAAACGTTACGCAAATAGTCTAGGAATTAACAGATTATAGCCAAAAGAAATAGTGAGGGTGTCAGACAACCCCAAAATCAGAATCGCTCAGTGGCAGATTTTCACACCACCATTGTACGGGAAATAGGTCCCCATGTTACCTCCTATTTGATTGGCGGAAAGTAAATGTAAGGCTAAACACGATTAGTCGGGCTATAAATATTGATTCTTTGTTGTTAGGGAAACGTGAGTAGGAGTACTTTTTTTCAAACGCTTGGGTAAACATGGCACGATTGGTTAGACCCGCCAATATAGTCAATCAGAGGCGTCAGGTCAGCACCACATTTTCAAATAAACTTACTAAAGAACCAGTGCGTTGAGCGCCAGTGCATATTTTTCTAAATAAAAGCCTGGGACATCGGCAGATCGAAATTGTGCTATATTCATTGCCAGTCAACGTAACTGTGTATTATTCCATGAATTGTGGGACCGTGGTCCTAAAGTTATTGAGCAGCACCTGGTCTGAGCTTTGCTGAATCTGGAGGCTGACAACATACTCCTGGGTCCAGATAGTGACCAGTGAGGTGTCTCCAGAACACAGAGAGGCGATCGAGCAGAGGAGTCTTTTCCTGCCGCCATCACGAAAGTGTCAGCAATGCGCAACTTAAGGAGGTTGTCTCCAAAACACCCTAGGGAGGCTATCGAGCAGAGGAGTCTTTTTCAACTGCCGCCATCACGAAAGATAAGCGTCTGTGGCCAGAGGAGCTCAACATTATGCCCCCCCCCCCTCAAAATCTGACTTTATAATAAAACAGAGGGAAAATACAGTGTTTAAATTGATAGGAACTGTGAACTTTTCCCCATACTATTTCCAAGATAAACAAACACTTGAAGTCATGATGACAAATAACAACATAGCTTGAAAAAAAACAAAACCAGTATTACCTCATATTACTACTACACAACTGACACACATAGGATAATATTAATAAAATATGTCACTACAAGGTTCATATTGATAAATTCTGTACATATAAATTGTAATTACAATTGATTGTGATTCCTGGTTCACTTTGTAGTTGAATCAGGATATATATATTAGTGAAAGTAATTAATACATATATATTTGAAAATTTACCAGTGACTCATTTAAGATAGTCTTATAGAGTGTTAAATGTGTGTGAGTGTCACAGTGTTGTCAAGTGTGGTGGAATAAATTAAATTGTTTATCTGTCTGTTGTTGTTGTGACTTACACTTCATCATATACATACCCTAGACATTTAACGTAGTCATCACAATATTCCAGAATAATTCTGACTGAGGTATAATGTGGTAGCAAGTAAGGTTATCTGTAAAACACTACACCTATTAGATACAGATACCTTCACAGCTGATCTCAGTCAGTACACTAAGTCCCCTATAAATATTTATAACATCCCACTTTACCACATATATTGGGGTCTCGCTCCAGGGATATTGAACTTTCTCCTGTTATAGATATTGGGAATAATAAGAATTAAAAGGTATCCTTGGGTGGAAATAAATAACGTTGAGCTCTCAGTGCCTGTGGTGTCTTTGGATAAGTAATATCAGAGTGTATTGTTTAGTTAGACATTACCTACATTTACCTGTTAGAAAATGGCGGACCTGGCCAAATTTCGATCTGCTGCTGTACAGACTGCGAAAGAGTTAGGAATGGACGGGCAAATTATGATTGCTTATGTCACTGCTGAATGTGACAAATATATTGAACGGGAAGAAAGAAGATTAGAAAAAAGAGGCCGAAAGAAAGTTAGAGGCTGAGACTAAGAGGTTGCAGATTGAGGCTGAGGCTGAGACTAAGAGGTTGCAGATTGAGGCTGAGGCTAAGAAATTGGAGGCAGAAAGAGAAGAGAAGAAATTGGAAGCAGAAGAAAGAAGATTGACTGCAGAAAGGGAAGCAGAAGAAAGAAGATTGACTGCAGAGAGGGAAGCAGAAAAGGAGGAGAAGAGATTACAAAGGGAACATGAGTTACGACTAAGGGAGTTTGAGTTTCAAGGCCATGCTCCTGAAAATGGTGCCAGTCCCTTTGCCTCTGATGCCACTGCTAGTCAGGGAGCCTCAACCTCAGCTATGAACTTTCATTTAGATCATTTTGTTGAGAAAGACGATGATATTGAGAGCTATCTAAATAGATATGAACTATTAGCTACCACATATGGGTTAGAGAGAGAAAGGTGGAGCTTAAAGTTATCTCAAGGGCTTCGTGGGGCAGCTTATGAAGTTTTTGCCAAAATGAGCAGAGGTGATCAGGAAAATTATGACATGCTAAAGCAGGCTCTTTTGTTAAGATATGAAAAGAACGCAGAATTTTATAGGAAAAAATTTAGGAATGCTAAACTACTGTCAGGTGAAACCTATCACCAGTTCTCTGCACGGTTAGAGACATACTTGGAGAAATGGACTTCTCTGGGGAAAACCCAAGATCTTAGGGAAATGGTCCTTATAGAACAATTAAGAGAGTCCATGGCTCCAGACCTGAGAAAGTTTCTCATGGAACAAGGTGCAGAGAGGCTGGGTGAGTTGCTAAATGTTGCAGAAAGGTATCAAGCGGCTCAAGCAGAGGTACCAGGTAATAAAAAGAAACAGGTGGAAAATTTTAGGGCACCACAGAACTTTAATAAATTTGATCCTAGAGATCAAAACAAAGGTAAGCACCAATTAGATAGGCCACGGTATGACAATAAAAAATAAAACCCCACAATTCGATGAAAGGAAATATGATGAAAGAAAATCTTTCAACCAAGGGAAAAGGTGGTGTAAAAATTGTAAGATGAACAATCATGACACTGACCATTGTAGAAGGAAACCTCCTCATTGTGCTGCTATGACATCTGGGAAAAAGGAAAAAAAAGTCAAACCTGCAGAACTACAGGAACCATACCACCCCCCAGTGTGTGAAGATGTCATCTGTAATGGTGTCACTATAAGGTGTTTATATGATACCGGTTTAGATTACGATTCCGTTGTGAGTTCTCACCTGGTGCAGGCCGATCAATACACCACAGAAACAGTGGAGATTCAAACTGCAACCAAGGATGTAGCTACCATGACACTTCCCGTCGCCCGGATAAAGGTGAAAACGCGATATGTGGAAGGAATCATAAAAGCAGCAGTGATAAATGAGCCAATCTACCCTCTGATATTGGGGTGTAGATATGTCTTCTTGGGGAATCCCAAGAGACCTGTGATATTGGCAACAGTGCAGACCAGATCACAGTCTAAAAAGGAGGAGGATAATCCAATAAATACTCATCCAGATGAGATGAGGAAGGCACAGGCTGAGGACAAAACACTCAAGCCGTGTTTCAAGAAGTTGCCCAAAACCCATACACCTCCAGGCAAGGGAGAGTTTTATATGAAGAACAAGCTGATATATAGGAAGGCTGGATCTGAATCCAATGGTCACGGACAGCTGGTCCTTCCCACTTCATATAGGACTAAAGTGTTGGAACTAGGGCATGCGATTCCCTTCAGTGGTCATATGGGGATCAGCGCAACAGGACAGCGTATAGCTTGTCACTATTTCTGGCCAGGGATAACTGAAGATATCAAACGATATGTAAAATCCTGTCCAGAGTGCCAACGAGTAGCACCTAAACATTGGACTGCACCAGCAACTCTGGGGGAATGCCCATAGTGGGAACACCCTTTGAGAGAGTTGCCGTGGATCTTGTGGGACCTCTCACCCGAACCAAGAGAAGGAACAGCTACATTCTGACTCTGGTGGACACTTGTTCTATGTGGGGAGAGGCGGTAGCCCTGTCATCGATTGATTCTAAACATGTGGCAGAGGCATTGCTCACAATTTTCACAAGGTTAGGCTTTCCCAATCAAATCTTGACTGATAATGGCTCTCAGTTCAAGGGGAAACTAACAGAAGAAGTTTTCAGGATCTTCCAGGCCAAACACTTCCATTGTAGTGTGTACCACCCACAAGGGAACGGCCAAGTGGAAAGATTTAATGGCACGTTGATGTCAATCCTGAGAAAGTTGGCACACGAAAAACCAGATACATGGGATCAGTACCTTCACGCCGCCCTCTTTGCTTATCGGGAGGTACCCCATAGTTCAACCGGAATGGCCCCGGCAACATTATTATTTGGAAGGCCAATAAAAGGTCCACTGGAAGCGCTGTTAAGAACGTGGACTGATGAAAAGGCAGAGGAAAATATTACATCCTCATACCAATATGTGAATGAGCTGACCACTCGTTTAAAAAACTGGCTGGAAACTTGCCAATGAAAATTTGAAACAAGCCAGGAAGAAACATGCTGCCTATTATAACAGGAAAGCTAAAGACAGAGATTTGGCTGTGGGAGAGAAGGTACTGCTTCTTCTCCCCGGTAGTCAGAATAAGTTACAAATTGGATGGCAAGGTCCATATACAGTTCTAGAGAAGGTGTCTAGAACCAATTATAAGATAGATAAGAAGGGGAAAGAAAAAATCTATCATGTGAATCTCCTGAAGAAATATTTGGAAAGAGAAAATCAGGAAGAGACACACTTGTTGACCTTGTCCATCGCCATGGAGATGAAAAAGGAACCACTTTCATCATTTGAATATCCATTACACCCCTGTGAGACAGCGGCACAGGTGAAAATCAGTACACATTTAACGAAAACTCAGAAAGAGAGAGTGCAACAGGTTCTAGATACTCATACAGAGGTGTTAACAGACCGACCAGGGCATACAAACCTATTGGAATATGATATGAAGCTGATAGACCCCACACCTGTATGTATGAAACCCTATTCGATTCCTTTTGCTAAGGAGAAAGCTTTGAAGGAAGAGATAGACTATTTGTTGAAGGAAGGAATTATTTCACACAGTGAATCTTCGTATAGTTCCAGTGTTGTACTCTTAAGGAAGCCCTCTGGAGAACATAGACTCTGTATAGATTACAGGAGACTGAATGCTATTACAGAAGGACAGGTGGATCCATTGCCGGATACAAATCAGCTGTTTGCCAGACTAAATAAAGCTAAATATTTCTCAAAAGTGGATCTGAGTAAAGGATACTATCAGATTCCAGTAAAGCCTGAGGTTAGACCATACCTAGCTTTTAGTACCTCAGAAGGACACTATGAGTTTAATAGATTGCCATTTGGATTGAAGAATGCGCCTAGTGTCTTCTCTAGAATGATGAGAAAATTATTGGACCCTCTGAATAATCCATGTATCACAAATTTCATGGATGATATCCTTATAGCAACAGAAACATTTGAGGAACACATTGACTCTCTGAACATGCTGTTTAATCGACTTAGGGAAGCGAATTTAACAGCCCGACCAACCAAATGTTGCGTTGGATGTAAAGAATTGGAATTCTTGGGACACACAGTTTATCAGGGAAACATGACCCCTGACCCAAAGAATTTAGAGAAACTAAAGAAAGCCCCGAGACCACAAACCAAGAAAGACGTGAGATCCTTTGTCTCATTATGTGGTTTCTACCAAAAGTATATCAAAAACTTTAATTCCATATGTGCACCGTTAACTGATTTGACACGTAAGGGAAATCCAGATCGAATTACATGGACACCACAATGTGAAATGGCTTACCAAGAATTGAAGGAAAAGCTCACAAGTAAACCTATTTTGAAATTACCTGACTTAAGTCAAGAATTCATAGTAAGGACAGATGCCAGTAATATTGGGTTAGGTGCAACTTTGCTACAGAAATCAGATGCATTGGATGGGGAATTAAGCCCAGTGGCATATGCTAGCAGAAAGTTGAATAAAGCTGAAACCAATTACTCAACTAGCGAAAAGGAATGTCTTGCAGTAATATGGGCGATAAAGAAATTCAATATTTATCTGTATGGGAAGGCATTTAAGTTGCAAACGGATCACAAACCTTTGTCGTTTCTAGCACAGGCTAGACATGAGAATTCTAGATTACTCCGTTGGTCATTATTGATGCAGCCATTTGAGTTTAGCATAGAGTATATAAGTGGAAAAACAAATCTGGGAGCGGATTTTTTAAGCCGCCATCCGTGTGATGAGAATCACCCTAAACCCCAGGAATAATAAGAAATTTCTCTATGTGTATATAGAATTATAGACTGACATATAACGTCTGTTTTAAGTGGGGAGAATTTGTCGTGTGAAATTCTAATCCACATATATAAATTAAAACGTAAATGTAAAGCCTAACAAATAAATTTAATAAAAGGAAAGAAGAATGGTAAAGAACAGTGCTGTCACAATGACTGTACTCGAAATCCCCCTTGTTTTCTCCTTCGTCTGCAAATTGTAACGTTTCACGTTGATAGTAAAAGCCTACTGCTTCAATACCCGCTTTCTACGATAAAACGTGTACTGCCTTTCTAAGAAAAACCTTGAGATACGCAAGCTGACCTATATTTAATATTCCATTCATGTCATTTTATACACTAAGTTACCATAAACGAAAGACAGATGGACTAAGGATAGAAAGAAAGGGAGGGGCTGAAAGCCGGAACGCAGGCAATACTACCACAGTCTCGCGATACACAATTAATGCCACCCCTAACACGCGTGTAAGGCCACAAGCACTAACTTTTTTTCAAATCGACAGTGATAAAAAACACTACCCATACGAGAGTTAGGTTTTAAAAAAACTTACAAAACGCTTATTAGGAAACATGACATTCTACTGTTTTATGTCTAAAATCCTGACATTAGTCTGACAGTACAGCAGGACAGGTGGCGGTTCTAAACATAAAAAATAAAAAAAAACTACACGACTATCCTGGAAAATACATATTTTGAACGCAGCCCCTTAGCCCCATTAAATTTATATATTTGGGTTCCTTAGGACTTGCTGACAAAGAATATGTTAAACGTTACGCAAATAGTCTAGGAATTAACAGATTATAGCCAAAAGAAATAGTGAGGGTGTCAGACAACCCCAAAATCAGAATCGCTCAGTGGCAGATTTTCACACCACCATTGTACGGGAAATAGGTCCCCATGTTACCTCCTATTTGATTGGCGGAAAGTAAATGTAAGGCTAAACACGATTAGTCGGGCTATAAATATTGATTCTTTGTTGTTAGGGAAACATGAGTAGGAGTAATTTTTTTCAAACGCTTGGGTAAACATGGCACGATTGGTTAGACCCGCCAATATAGTCAATCAGAGGCGTCAGGTCAGCACCACATTTTCAAATAAACTTACTAAAGAACCAGTGCGTTGAGCGCCAGTGCATATTTTTCTAAATAAAAGCCTGGGACATCGGCAGATCGAAATTGTGCTATATTCATTGCCAGTCAACGTAACTGTGTATTATTCCATGAATTGTGGGACCGTGGTCCTAAAGTTATTGAGCAGCACCTGGTCTGAGCTTTGCTGAATCTAGAGGCTGACAACATACTCCTGGGTCCAGATAGTGACCAGTGAGGTGTCTCCAGAACACAGGGAGGCTATCGAGCAGAGGAGTCTTTTCCTGCCGCCATCACGAAAGATAAGCGTCTGTGGCCAGAGGAGCTCAACATTATGCCCCCCCCCCCCAAAATCTGACTTTATAATAAAACAGAGGGAAAATACAGTGTTTAAATTGATAGGAACTGTGAACTTTTCCCCATACTATTTCCAAGATAAACAAACACTTGAAGTCATGATGACAAATAACAACATAGCTTGAAAAAACAAAACCAGTATTACCTCATATTACTACTACACAACTGACACACATAGGATAATATTAATAAAATATGTCACTACAAGGTTCATATTGATAAATTCTGTACCTATAAATTATAATTACAATTGATTGTGATTCCTGGTTCACTTTGTATTTGAATCAGGATATATATATTAGTGAAAGTAATTAATACATATATATTTGAAAATTTACCAGTGACTCATTTAAGATAGTATTATAGAATGTTAAATGTGTGTGAGTGTCACAGTGTTGTCAAGTGTGGTGGAATAAATTAAATTGTTTATCTGTCTGTTGTTGTTGTGACTTACACTTCATCATATACATACCCTAGACATTTAACGTAGTCATCACAATATTCCAGAATAATTCTGACTGAGGTATATAGTGGTAGCAAGTAAGGTTATCTGTAAAACACTACACCTATTAGATACAGATACCTTCACAGCTGATCTCAGTCAGTACACTAAGTCCCCTATAAATATTTATAACATCCCACTTTACCACAGTTATGATATAAGGTAAAAAAAATAATAGTTTACGTCACGTGGTAATATGTCAGATCTGGATTTTCCAGCCTCATCAGTCATTTTGTTTTTACTTTCGGTACTTATGGAGCTTAGGATCACCACAGCAGGAAGCCTCCAACAAACATCTTCGTGTTGTTACAGCAGTGATTATTGTGGCAGTGTTATGTACATGATGAGGTTGCCATCAACAGAGTTATAAGAGTACACGGAATATGAGAAGCCATAGACGAAATGGTAGAGAGATACATGAAGGTTCTAGAGGGAACGAATGTTACAATGACAAGCCATAGGAAGATGGGAAAGAGATAATTGAAGGTTCCAGAGGGAACGAATAAATAATGGAGAAACTAAGGGAAAACTATAAATGAGAGATAACTGAGAATAAGGAGAAATTGAGGTTTATGGAGACAACAAATAGAGGTAAGAGGCCATAGCAAAATGGCAGAGTTACATGAGAAATAAGTGAGTATAAGAAGTAGAAGAAATGTTCCAGTGAAGGGAACTCACTTGGACTATATAATAGGGAGAGATAAGAAAAGAGGAAGACATGGGACACGGTCTTAAAGGGGATCTGAGACTAGGAAAAAGTTTAGGCATATTATAATGGACAGTGGAGAAAGTGACAGTCCAAATGTGGAAATTGACACAACGAAGAAGATAGGGACTAAATAATTAGGTGGTTAGATCGAGTTCCAGAATGTATGAAGTATTTCGAGAACGGACTGCGGCTTAGGGTCAGCAAGATAGACGGATTAGCGAGGGAAAAGGGGGGGGGGGGAGAGAATTGGCTCAAATAATGAAAGTGACCATATGATGGTTAAACGAACGAACGAACGAACTTTATTTTGAACGGGTTAAGAATTGGGCACGCAGGCCCGTCTTACATTCTGCCCTTCTTCTCTCTGTCATCTTAAATACCGTATTCTTTTAATAGCACATGTCTTTTGAGCATTATTTAAGCATACAACCGTCATAGCGTACGTATATGACTAGCTGGCAGATGGCAGGCCTAGTGATATAGTTTAAGTTTACAACTTCTCTTTTTATCTTCTTTCTTTTATCTTCCAAGTTATTTCGTTGATATCATTACTGGCCATCTCCGCCAGAGGTGTAAATTCCTGGATGATACTCTAATCCTTTTCTTGTATACTTCAGGTTCGTTCAGTTCCTTCTTTGATGTTAATAGTGACTTCGTATAGTGGTAGTTTAAATGTACATGGAATACGATCAGCAACTCATAAAGATGGAATCAAATTCACCCTGATCCTTCAAAAACTTTTAATAACTTAATAAAACAATAATGGGTCATTCAAATGATAGAGTTCTCATAGAAGCCTGTACTATGTCTTTGTACTTCAGGTTAACTCATACATGAATTATATGTCTCGTAACTTCCGTATTCCTCTTTAACCTATTCTTTTCTCCGTAGACTTCCTTAGTCTTCCCAAAACCTGCTCCTCTTTCCTCATATACCAATGCTCTTTATTAGCATTCCATACTTTATTTGTTACTTAAATATCTTCCTGGACGAACTGGTCAAACAGGTCTCTATAACTGCTCCTAGCAACAAAATTCATCTTATGCATAAATAATTGTATGTACCCCCTTCTGATACTTACAAGTGAGAGGGCATATTTGAAGTTCTTCTATAAAAGTCGACATTCACTTTTTCTTGAAAATCATATGCAATTCTGGATACTTCAAACCTTGTTCAATATGGCTCCTCTATAATATCTCTAGTTTCCTTCAAATGTTTACAACCTTCTGATACTTTACAGATAGTCGTTATAGGCTCATAACCATCCGTTTTTTTTGGTACATAGTCGTAAAGTACTCATACTGAAGTGACAAATCGTGCTTCTGCACAACTCTCCTGGAAACAAAATTCTACTCTGTGCAAAAATATAATCATAGTTCAATACTTACAAAAACAGCATAAGCGCTGATCTCCTTTCAGAAATACACCTTAACTGTGAACTACAGAATCAAATACTATCTCCCGATAGAATAACACTGGCTAGTGATGGCTTTACATCTTAACATTATTCACATCAACCTTATCTGTAAAACCACAGAAGGTTCATCTTATCCGCACAGCGATCACACCTTCTTCCTGAAGCACAACTCAGGACTCACTGTCATCTAATGACCTCTGGTCATTTCGCGTGGCGTGTTTCTCTCGCCATTCTTCTGATTCGCTGACCCAAATCTTTTTACTTAAATTTATTGGTCGAGCCTATTTTTCTTGTTCTCGAACTTTCTATTTACAACTCAAGATAATCACTCACTATTAATTAACGTGAGCTGGTATTCTGAACCGTTGTCAGTTAGCAATATTATTATTTTCATTCATTGTTTTTCTTGTGAGCTGTCCTAACTGTTTATCTCACCTTAACAATAGCATGAATAACGCTTGGGCAAACCCCACGGTGACACAACATTATCAAGGTAAAAATAATAACATGTATACGGCAAAGAGAAGAGGGCCGAGAATAGAGCCCTGAGGAACACCGATGTCGAAAACTTGTTGTCTGTCTGTCAGGAATGATTTAATTAACTTCACCAGCTTAAGATTTACTTTCATTGTTTCTAAGTTTCTAATTAAAATAGTGTGATCTATCATATCCAATGCTTTTTTAAAGTCTACAAAGATTGCTCCACATAAATTATCGTTATTGATGTTTAGATGACAGTTGTCTATCATTTTTGTTAAGGCTGTGTGGCATGAATGTTTTGGTCTAAACCCCGACTAACTATCAACTAGCAGGTCATTATTGGCTAGGTGTTCTATTGCTGTTTTGTGTATATGTTTTTCCAGTGGTTTGGACAGCGACGATATAAGAGAAATGGGCCTATAGTTACCAAGGTTGCTATTATCTGATGAACCAGGTTTAACAAGAGGGTATACTTTAGCGATTTTAAATGCATATGGAAATTAAATCCTTGCGAGACATTGATTATATATGTATGTTGGTGTATCAGTAATAGCTGATGCAGCATAACGCAGTAGTCGATTACTGATTCCATCAAGTCCCGATGAGTTATTATCTTTAAGATCAATAAGACAGTTACAAACTTCGTTAACTGTTATAAAAGGAATGTCGCATGGAATGGTGTTAGTACACTTGTTCTCGCAGAACGTGGATAATTCGCTGAAGTCACAAGGGGAAGAAGGTATGGCGGAATTTATATTGTGGATGTCTGCCTGAAAATGATTGCTGAAGTCTGTACAAGTAAATGAAGTATTGGGATTTTGTGAGTCTGGCGAATTTCTTTTGTTCACTAAGGTATTGATTGCATTCCATATATTTCTACTGCTGCTTTTGCTTTTAACTAAATTACTAAAGTAGTTTTTTCTTTTCTCTGCGAATTAAATAATGTTCTTTGTTCCTTGCTGCCCGATATGTAATGATGTCCATATTTTTGTTTGCTTGATCCCTCTGCCTCATAGCGTCAATTACTTCTTGTGTGATAAATGGTGATTTTATTTGTCTTTTTACCCGAATTTCTTTAGTAGGCGCATGCTTATTAAAAATACTATAAAATGTCCGTGTCCAATATGCAATGGCGTCATCAGGACCAGGAAGTTGGAAAACATCGGCGAAAGGTGCATTTCGCAAATCATTTAAAAATAATTCTTGGTTGAAATGATTTAGACTTCTATATTCAATACTGATGTGTTTATTTTTGGAAATTTGTACCCATTTTTTGCCCAAGTGCAACATATGGGATAGTGGTCACTCATAGCAATAGTAGGGATGGAACATTCTATAATGTTTTCTGGACAGGTTACATAGATGTGATCGATCAGTGTAGATGATGTTTTTGTTACTCTGGTAGGTTTGTTGACTATTTGTTTCATATTATACGATGCTATGATGTTGGTCCATGTTTGATTTGGCTTATGCATATCAATATTTAAATCACCAAGAAAAATAATTTCATTGACTGTAGTGATAACTTTATCCACCATGTTGGTGAAATCGTCAAACCATGTTGTTCCTACACTGGGATTTCGATAAAGATATCCTATTACAATGGGTCTTTGCTTTTGTGGCTTTACCTCTAACCAAATGCATTCTATATCTATGGTCTCTAGATCGTTTCTGCGGCGATAACTGAGAGAAGTGGGAATATAAACTGCTAAACTTGTCTCTAATTGTCTACTAGAATCTCGCCGAATAGTTTTTAAACTGTTCCAAAGGTTGTTATTGCCGGGAGTTGTAGTGAGGATAAGCTCTCACTGCAGATAAAATACTTCTATGGCACGCGCCTCAAACAGCCTCTGACAACCAAGTCCAGCTCCCGGCCTTCACGTGTGGCTCAATTTGAGCCCGGCGGAACTGTTTCCACTGACGGGAGAAGGGGCAAAGGCGAGCGACTGGCGCCTTAAAACCAGCAGCTTCGGGCAGATAGGACTCGTGATCCTTGGTTGGTAGCTTATCTAAGAGAAGGAACTCTGAATTCAAACCACCGCTGCCTTGCGGGAATATCCATTTGTGGAATTGGCTTCGGGAGTAAACCCTGAGGATAAATCCGGAGTCGGAGTCCCTAAGGCAGTCTAATGTCGATTCGACATTATTCTGGCAACTCCTGCGACATGGCTGGTACCGAACTGTATCGGCTACTGCCGTTCCTTTGGATCTACCGGCTGTGTGGAGAGGGGGAACATGCTGCATGGGCAACAGCTTGATCTCCATATAACTGTGCCCAAGCTCGCGCCCTGGAGAGGACACTCCAGCTTCACCCTATAGGTGTCGGCAAAACACGGGAAGTAGCAGTTACCGGTTATAAGCATTTTGCCCAATTGGCGTAGGGCATGGCGCCAGGGGCTACTTCCGACAGTGGGAGAGGTTCTAGGATCTCACTGGACAGCTACCGCCCGCTTCAAGCTGGGCAGCCCCCAGTCAATAAGGTGTTGTCCCGCCACTGTCTGCTTTCCCCATTGGGTGCATGGGGATTAGGGTCAAACCCGAACTGTGGACAGAAAATTTTGCACCAAGCAATTATCGAAAAAATAGAAATAAGCAAACTCTCAGATTGGGATGCTGGAACGTCCGGACTATGTTGACTGGACTATCCGAAAACCTACAGGATGTAAACGATGTAAGGAAGACAGCCATAATTAATGATGAGCTTAAACGACTTCAGGTGGATATAGCTGCACTTCAGGAAACGCGCCTGGCGGGCTCTGGAATGGTGAGCGAGAAGGACTACACATTTTATTGGCAATGGAAAGATCTTGATAAAGCTAGAGAACACGGAGTAGGTTTTGCGGTCAAAAAATCGCTAACTAACATGGTTGAACCAGGCGAGAATGGATCAGAACGCCTGTTAACGCTCCGCCTGCAAACTAGCACAGGTCCCATCACCCTTGTCAGTGTGTATGCTCCTACTCTGTACTCTGCCTCAGAAGCTAAAGATGAGTTCTACGAGAATCTAGCAGCAGTAATCAAAAGCATACCTAGGCAAGAACAGCTTGTTCTCCTTGGTGACTTTAACGCTAGAGTGGGTGCCGATAATGTTTCATGGCCTTCATGTCTGGGCAGGTTTGGTATTGGCAAGATGAATGAAAATGGACAACGGCTCTTAGAGTTGTGCGTCCACCATGACCTCTGCGTGACCAACACCTACTTTCAGACAAAACCCCAGCATAAGGTGTCATGGAGACACCCACGATCCAAGCACTGGCACCAACTTGACCTGATTCTCGTCAGAAGGCCACTCCTCAGGATCTGTGCTCTCCACGCGCTCGTACCATAGTGCAGACTGTGACACAGATCACTCCTTGGTTTGCTGCAAAATCAGAGCACAACCAAGAAAACTCTATCGTGTCAGACATGAAGGGAAACCACGCATTGATACCAGCAAGATGTCAGACCCTTTTCATGATCGCTCAATTCACTGCGACCTTCAAGAAAGTGCTCAGTAGCCCTCAGCATGGTGATACTATTACAGAGAACTGGGAGCATCTACGGAACACCATTCAAAGTACTGCACTTGCCACCTTTGGTAAGAAAACAGCAAAGTCAAATGACTGGTTTGATGCTTCATCAGATGTGATGGCACCTGTTATTGAAGCTAAGCGCAGTGCTATGAATGAATACAAACGTTCACCGAGTGCCAGAACCCTACAGATCCTGAGGGCTACGAGAAGCAAAGTTCAACAAACTGCTCGACGCTGTGCAAATGACTATTGGCTCCAGCTCAGTGAGAGCATCCAGATCGCAGCGCAAACAGGCAACATTAGACAAATGTATGACGGTATAAAGAAAGCACTTGGCCCCCATAAAAGTAAGACGGCACCGCTAAAAACCATCAGCGGAGAGAAGCTAACCGATAAGGGTAAGCAGATGGAGAGGTGGGTCGAGCACTACTCTGAGCTTTACGCTAGAGACAATACCGTTACGCCTGCAGCCCTTGATGCTGTCAATAGTCTGCCAACTATGGAGGAGCTGGATGCCGAACCAACATTAGAGGAACTCAGTAAGGCCATTGATAGCTTGGCCTCTGGCAAAGCACCAGGCAGTGATGGGATTCCTCCTGATTTAATCAAATGCTGTAAGAGCACGCTATTACATCCCCTGCATAGGATGCTGTGCCAGTGCTGGGAAGAGACAACTATTCCTCAAGACATGCGAGATGCCAAGATTGTAACACTGTATAAAAATAAAGGAGACAGAAGTGATTGCAATAACTACAGAGGCATCTCTCTTCTTAGTATTGTTGGTATGGTTTTTTGCCAAAGTCATCTTAATGCGACTACACAAGTTAGCTGAGCGCATATATCCAGAGGCACAGTGTGGATTCCGAGCTGGCAGATCAACAACAGACATGATCTTCTCTGTCCGCCAGCTTCAGGAAAAATCAAGAGAGCAGAAAAGACCATTATATATCGCCTTTATAGACCTCACAAAAGCGTTCGACCTGGTTAGTAGGGATGGACTCTTTAAAATCCTCCTGAAAATAGGCTGCCCTTCTAAAATGCTGGAAATGATAAAGTCATTCCATGACGACATGAAGGGAACAGTCCAATATGCTGGAAGCACGTCACAGCCCTTTGATATACGAAGTGGCGTTAAACAAGGCTGTGTTCTGGCTCCGACCCTCTTCGGAATCTTCTTTGCCTTACTCTTGAAACATGCATTCAGAGATGCAACTGAAGGAATATGCCTTCACACTAGGTCAGATGGCCGTCTGTTTAATCTTTCAAGGCTGAAGGCAAAAACAAAAATCAGAAGGGTCACTATAAGAGACTTGTTGTTCGCTGATGATGCTGCAGTCGTCACTCAAAGCCACAGGAGCTTCAGAGCTTGATGAATCGCTTCACTAAAGCATGCAAGGACTTTGGCCTCACAATAAGTCTAAAAAAACGAATGTGCTGAGTCAGGATGTAGGTGCTGCACCAGTTATCACTATCGATAACTATGAATTGGCAGTGGTGCACCACTTCACATACCTAGGGTCTACCATCAATGACAAACTCTCACTGGATACAGAAATCGATAGCCGCATTGGCAAAGCTGCAGCTACCTTTGCCCGCCTCACATCGCGTGTTTGGGGAAACTCTAAACTCACAATGAAGACCAAAGCTGCGGTATATAATGCCTGCGTCACCAGCACACTCCTATATGGCAGCGAGACCTGGACGACCTATGCTAAGCAAGAAAGAAGGCTCAATACCTTCCATTTGCGGTTGATAAGGGTGGATTTGTGCTGAAGTGGTAACTTGCCACCCTTATCGACACCTGGTGTTAAAGTGTAAGATGTAGGTGTCTTCTCTGATTTAGGATGTTGCTGTGTATGTGGTAGTGGAACAGTTCAATGGGTTATCACACAGGCAACATGACGTGTAGAGTCATAGAAAGGGTAACTTCGTTGTATAAGTTTCTTTCATTTATTGCACGCCACAAAACAGTCATGATACTTATGACATCAACATGGTTAACGAGTTCAGCAAGATGATATGGCACATTGAAAACAATTTCTGTAGTCAGCAATGATAGCTGTTGTATATATGCGTCATAAGACATCACAGTTCAATAGATTCAGAAATTCATCAATCATCGAGTGCTAGTTCGTGAAGCTGTATAAATAATAATTTCTATAACTTCTGCAACAGTGTCAGCTACAGATCTTCAATGTTCATAAACAATAATAAATGCTCCCATTCTGATGCTAGCAGATCAGTTGTATACAATAAGTCCGTTCACTGTCTGCACGTGAATAGCATACATGGGCTACAGGTCAGCTCGACCTTTATAATGTTCCTAAGTCTAACCATCTGACTTGGACGTGATCTCTGATATAACGAATCCTGGAACACAGACAACAGTCTTGTTGGTCTAGAGCGACCCATATATATTTAACTAGTTCAGGTATACAGATACCGGTGACTTAATCTTATAGTCAAAGTACCTCTCCATTTTGCATCACACAGGCGAGCAAATAGGCGACAAAATGACGAACCTCTAGACGATAGCATAAAGTTCGATACAAGAGGAATTACCTTATTTCGGAAAATCAACCATGAACATATGCCTCCAGGCAGGCTGCATAATACTGGGAAATAGTCTAGTTAGCTAACTAACTCACTAAGGCACTGTATTTCCCTCAGAGAATCACAAGACGCAGTTGCGTCTGCTCGCTTCTTAAACCATTTCTAAACTGCCCCAACGGGGCGGAACACACAGAACGAACTCCCGGTTTGACATGCGCAGAACGACAATCTCTGAGTTGCCGTTCACAATAAGACGATTCGAAGAACATTCGAGATAAAAGTCTTACACAGTCGCGCCTTTTATGGTCATGAAAAGAAGCGTTAAGAAAGGTTTCAGACATCTACCATAGTTGACTGATACTACCAAATAAGGAGATGTGGTCACCGCTTCGTTCAAGAAATTACTGATGTAACTCAGAGATCCACAGTGTCATACCCTATACAAGAGAGTCAACACCTAAACAAATTCGTATCTCGATAACAGTCTGATGTATGTCACCTATATGACCTATTCAGACAAAAACATAATACACACTTCATACAAAAATAATGATCATACAAATATGAAAAAATACATGATTTATAACATTAACGTAAAATAATAAAGCATATCACGTCACTAACAGTAAAGTGTGAATACTTTAATATGTCCGTATTTCTTGTGTTTACGATCACAATCCAGCCACAAGACACAAGATATCGTGGTAAAGTATTTATCGATCCCACGGATAAGCTTTACAACTGTCATACATATATGAATATCATAACGGGAATAATATATAAAGGCTATTAATTTCCACTATTGAATTTGATTATATGATTCGACCCAACGTTTAACTAACGTGAATTAATTCTTAACGTAAACTGTTTAGACGAGACGTGCACATGCGATGATCATTATAAATTATATGAATCGAATGCCGACAGACATGACAGGTGTGATGAATGTGTCCGATCAAGTTCATAGAACACCGATCGGTCCATCTTGCATTTGGTTAAATCAACATGAATGACTAATGACGATTAGGTCAAGTAGGCCCATCTAGTAGTTTGTAGCGTATAAAATAACATAGGTATTATCCACACACCAAAATTACTAGGATGTTTTCTGACGGTTCCTTACAGGGTTAAACATAGGAAAAGTTTGACGATAGCTAGTAATATATGCAATGTGGACGTCAAGACTTGCAAAGCATTTAACCAACATGCATGCGCTGAAAGTTAGGGTAGTTTTTTTAGAAAATCGTGTATTTCTTGGAAAAGACAAGGGATGAGAACGGGGGTAAACTGCATAGAGCTCGTTTGATGTTTTTAAAACTGAAAATCGTAAAAATGGCCAACAACGAGGCGAAAGGTAAAATTAAAGATTAAAAAATGAACGATTAACAATGCTACTAATTAGTTTGTTAAATATATAAATATTCTTTAGTCTAAATTATATTATCTTAATGTAAAAAAGAAAGCCCTATGTTATTTGAATAAATATAAAGGAAAGACGGAAAATGGTAAAAATAATAGCGATATGGTAGAATGAAGACATATATAGACGTGCCAGGGGATTTCTTACTGAAGCTAGCCATATTGAGGCAATAGAAAGGGGTGTCTCCTGATTTGAAAATTGTAGGTTAACTTTTTTGAAAATAGACGCGTAGGAACGGAAGTCCCCTGATTGGTTGCTGAGCATAACTAAGAAAGTGAAATAAATACTCAGAAAGACGAGCGTTCCTTGCCACTTTCAATTTAAACTTTCACATGTAAAGTTAATAACGTTTACAGACAAGTGTGATCAGATGCCTTCGCTGTTCTGTTATTCAGCAGGAGATCTTGTGTGACCATTTATGGCCTGTAATTAACTTACATAGTGAAAAAAATTCGATATTTCGGTAAGACCAACATTTATATAATTATTATTGTATTTGAAAATGTGTTTGCCATATTGATTATGAATGAATATTTGCAGGGGAGAGTCCCAGTCGTACAAGTGCCATTTCAACATGTTACGTACACTCATTAAATGGGGTTAGATAATCTTATAGCTTCATGTAAAAGCCCTACAGCTTTGCTTGTACTTTGGGAGATAAAAGAACATATAAATTTATATAAAGAGTAAAGTTAACATCAAACTTTGTGTTGTTTCACCGAGTTGCTAAGAAAGATATTATCATTGTGGGGAAAGAACTTAATAAAATCCTTGCAGTTTTACTTAAAAGTTGGGATAAAGAGAGATTAATAAGGGAAAAGACTTTAATGAATAATGTTTAAGTATAGCCAGAAAATCACTGGCCATCTTTATGTAATCCATGTTATTACCTGAATGTATTTATGAAATTATAATATTGTATTAGGACTAGGAAGAAAAAAAAAAAAAACATATGTTTGAGATATTTAATGATAATAGAGCACACTACCCGAGGAGGAAAATAATTATTTATGTATTATGTTCTGATTTTTGATTGGTTGATATCTGCAAACCTGTTACAAATGGAGATAGGTCAGAATATTATTTTGAGGGGAAATTAATCCTCTACTTCCAGAGTTTCTGGGTGTGAAACTGAAGTGAGCCAGTCACGTTGTTGTTCAACCCTGGTACCTGTTCGAGGCCATATGATTTGAGGGCCCTACCTTATCTTGAATCCTGAAAGCTGAGCAGTGCTGTGAGGAGGAAGACGTATAACCAGGACATCGCAGAATTTTCTACAAATATCTTAAGATAAGCCCTGTGTTTTGGGGCCTTGTGAATTCACTGAAATATTCTCCACCAGTTACTATATCAACCAGATTAAATAAAATGATGACAATATTGATTTCCCAAATATGTGCTTAATTTTGGACAAAAAGTATTACACGAAGAACACTTCCTAGTTCAGGAAATAATAGACTCTAATAGTTAAACTAATTTGTGTGTAAATATATCTTGACGTTTAATCTTTTATGAATCAACTCAATTATACTTAATACATTTGAAAAAAATTGTTCAGACCAAAATTCAATAGGGAGTTGTTTACTTAATTGTTTATTAACCTTAAAGTGTGGTTGTTGTTATTTTTTGCACATACATTGCATATACCCTAGACACGTAGCTACACAACATCCATACATTATAACATATAAATTGGGGATAACATACATAGCGGGTGGTAGTCATTGGTGGAAGCAAGACAGGTTTCCTGACATATAGTTAAAAGGTAAACTTCCTCAGGAGCTTGCATAGCTGACTTCACATCTGCTACATAAATATATAGATAAGTAATATCGACCCACCACAGTGAGGTCAACCAAATGTAGGCCCCTGATTCTAAAAAAGATGATGATGATGATGATGTATTATCAGGAAACCTAACGCTACCTCCCTAGATCTCACACGGTCTGTATTTTTATTTTAGTGGCTGGTGTATGATGTGACTAGTGTCTAGGGGTGAAATGACAATGATGGTACATCAACACAACACACTATAACTTACTATAAGTAAATGAATAAGACTGGGGTTAAAGTTTTCTTTAAAATTTGAATTCTTCTTCTTCTTCGTTCGCCCTGAAAAGGACGGTGGTTGCGTTGTATCTGTTTACAACGTAGCTGTGATATCTGCACCTTTCGGTCGACACATCCGACTTCTGCACGGCATTTTTTAGGACCGGGTTTGCCTTCCCATTGCGATCCGTGCTCGCTCAGCCAGCCTGCATTGCTGCATACTGTTTCCAGGACCACCACGTGGAGGTGGAGCACGGTTTTGACCAGCTCCGGTTCGCTGGTCCTGACGCAGGCAGTCAAGCTATGAGTAGCTGACTGCGGTCTCTATTGCTGCGTCTTGAGGTCCCAAATTTGAATTCTTTTTTTTTTGTACAATTTTTAATCTGCCTGTCCTACCATCTCTTTTGGACAGGTCTTTGAAAATGAGGAAAATACATCTTACATCTACTGTTTAACTAAAAAAATTAGGACTCTTTGTCCGATAAGTATAATGTTACTATACTGTTCCTGTAGGTGTATTCCCAGACTAATCTTTAACAACTACTAGTGTTAGTCATGGTTAGGAGGAGCTGTTTGTCTCATCATGCCCCATATAATTATGTTTATTCTGGGGGAAAAACACGTTTTATTCGTATGAAGTGTCAGATGTCCCAGGTACTGACACATCACCTGGGATTCTTGGTATGAAGATAACACGTCAGTATGGCGCTGCAGAGAATATATATATCAGCACACACAAGCTCCTTCTGGCTATCTGCTGACAGCATAAACTTTTACTGGAGACGTTTTACCTTTACAATCATTCATCAGGTTTCCTATCACCGGCTGGTAACAGGAAATAAAACCCTGCAATAAAAGACACCCTGGCCTTTTCACATCTGATCACAATTTCTTATCACTTATGTACACATGATGGGATGGGGTCAGCCTCGTGTGCATACAAGTGCACCAGCCCCTAATTTATATGACTCACACCCTACTGTGACCACACCTCAGGTCCATATGGCGGATACGCCACTGTACTTTTACATAGTTTTCTTCAATACAATAACGGGGAGTAAACACATCTCATTTTGTATGATTTTCTCTTCTTTTCCTAATTATAAACGCTCTAGGCATGGTGAAGAGTGTTCATGGAACACTGAGGCTTACTAACATCTTTTGATATAATAATAATGATACAAAATCATAACAATATGCAACAGTCAAATACAGTTCAATGTGAGGACTCAATAATGTTTGCTTCCGGCGTGTCCTTCACTTTTCCCAATAGCAGTATCTAACTTTTGCAGTTTTAATCAAGCATATTAATACATAAAGCATTCTTACCACAAATTCAATGAAATATGACACAAGTAACGTTGACTGGAAAATATGGCCTCAGTTTTCTCTGCCCTGTCAAGACTGCGAATTATTATGTAGTATTTATTTTACAATTTAACACATCTGTTCTCAACGTACTTGTTTATAGAAAAATGTCTTGTCAAATGGCCACGAGCTTTCTAAGCCTTTGCCGATATCTATTAGAGCTGGCCAATGAAATCAGGCGACTACCAAATTTTGAATTTAATTTTGAAAAACAAAAACAAAACCCCAAACCTACTATGTGTCTCGTAGTCCATTGGTCAGTCTGCCTTAGTTATGCCAATACAAAAGGATGTTTAGTTTTGGCTAACATTTTCCTGCCTCCCCTTTACTCCTATACTCTTATACCAACCAATCGGATTTGAATTACTCCAATGCCTCTTTTTAAACTTGCGTCCCCAAATAACGTTATGGATAAATGAGCAAAAAAAAAAACAGTCCGTCCGTCTTATCGTTCGTAGACATATAGTATTATTTCAATATCTTGGCTAATATATAGACTACCATGTATATTAAAACATATTATTGCTCAGGAGACACTAAGCTATCTTTAGATATGATTTTTATTGCCATTTTCATTGTCATTTGGATTTTCAGTTTTGTCACTGTTAATCGTCAATTTTAACTTTTTCATAAGTCGGCCATATTCCCCCTCCTTCTCTATCATTTTCTTATTCAAATAAACCAACTTGTTTGGGTTACGTCAGAAATACACTACTAGGCGGGAATTGAAAACTGTCTGTGTGTTTATATATTCTGGCGTGTCCCACAGCGTGGATATATGCATGGAACGGCGTGTCGAGCGAAGAGGGGTTTGGCAAGGCGGGGCGTTAATCTTTGTGTTAAATCTTGCCGCAGATCGGTTAAAATGTTAATTTGTAAGTCTCAAGGACGAAACTAGGAAAAGCGTGTAAGATTTTACGGCGGGATCATTTTCTAAGCATTACCATGACACAAAATTCAGCGCTCTACTGGCGTAGAAGACGACGATAGGCAAACACACACGGGCGGGTTTATTTATTATCATGGGACTAAAATCTTACTGAATTTGGCGATTATCTCACAGATTTCGCTACAGTGTAGAGATAGAAAAAATGTGAAAATATTAGTTATACAGATGATTGTAAGGGATCCCGTTACACGCTCAGTGAGGCATATTGGGAATATGGTGTTATGCCCATATTTTCTTGACCGTCGGCACACTAGGAGTGATGTGGTCAGCATCACGCTGGCCGCCTTAACCTTCCCAAGGTTGCTCTGGTACCCATTTGGGCTGGGTTGACCCAGGAGCTGTTTGTGGCCTAAAAAAATCCCACCTCATCTGGGGATCGAACCATAGACCACTGAGCTAGGAAGCCAGTGCACTAACCACTATGCTACAATGGCTCCCGATCATTGGTAAGGTAAACTATTTTCGATGAAGAGTGTCACATATTAAAGACAGAGGAGTAAGGTCTGAGAGACTCGATGGATAGAGGAAGAGTGTTGTTGTGATACAAAGATGGAGAAGACAAAAGAGTGGTGATAGGTAAGGGACAGATTTAATAGAGATAAGATGTGTTTTGGAGAAAAGGGAAACATCTTCTCTCGAAGAGAAATATTTTTTTAACGATGTGGGTAGATAATGTAAAAGTTAGAGGTTAAGAGGAGAATTCGGTTAGAATTATCTTTTTGAGATTGACTTTTTTTTTCTTTTTTTTTCTCTAACCATCGGCACTCGAGCTTTCCAGCCCTTTTGGCCCAATGACATGTCATTGCGAGGCTGGGGAGACAGTGGACTTTCCTTCCAACCCGGTCAGCAGCTTCGCTCCTTCCCACACGGAGTTTATCTGCAGGACCCGTTCAGGTTATTCAGTCAAATTCCCGGTCGATGACATTCCTACAAATGCCGGCGCCCGGGCTTGAACCTTGAAAACCTGGTCGTTAGTGCAACGTCTTAACCATTACACCAGCGCGGCTCCCAAGAGATTGACGTTTATTAAATGATTGACATTATTTGTGTAGTCTATGGGCAATAATCCATATAACAACAAGAAGGGTTAAAGAGTAGAACTTTACGTAACTTGATCGCGTGTTTGAAGATTTGGTCTGGCCTTGACAAGTCTAAAGTTAAGTTTTTGTTTTGTTTATCTGGTAATGTGAGCGAAGATACTTTGCACGGGAAATTTATAATTCGAGTGAGCTGTTTGTGTGACAGTTTGTTCTGGAATGTTCAGAAATAGTTGCAGTGGTAAATTGAAGCTTGAAATTAAATCAGTTAGAGCTCAGACGAGTTAGCTTTTAGAAGTAAGTTTGCTTTGAGTGTAAATAACGAACGAACGAACTTTATTTTCGAAGGGTTGAGAATTGGGCGCGCAGGCCCGTCTAACATTCTGCCCTTTCACGCTCATTTATCTTGCATACTATATCCTTTTATTCCCACATATTACTTTACAGTATACAATCATAATAAAAAATGAGTAGCCTAGGTTTTTTTTTTTTTTTTAAATAAACAAGATAGTGACTGAAGAAAAATAATAATAATAAAAAATAAAATAATATAAACAAAACAATAAATAAATAAGTTATGTATACCGACACTCACTTATGCGGTCAAAACGTCTAATCTGTAGTATTTTTGAATGTGTCATCAATCCTCAATACAAAAATTACAAAAACACATTCTCGCTTACATCCATACATTCTTGGCGGAAATTGAAATAATAATAATAACACTTTCTTGCGCACTTCTGTAGCAGAAAAAGTCTTTCAGCAGTTTAAAAAAAAAAAAAAAATTATATCTGCATGTACATCACCCATTTAAGCAAACGGAAACATTCACATCTCTAAAGTACAGTGGTATGCGGGTACATTCTCACATACATTACATTATATAATAGTATTACATGGATATAAAACAAATTATTCCCATTAAAAACGAGCGGAAGAGGAAAAGAAATGTTGACCTATGGATGAGATGTTGACAGGCAAATGATGTTTCTATGGGGGTAGATAATCAGTGTTTAGGAAGTGTTTGAAAAGTGCTTTGTTAAATGAATATTGTGTAGGTAGGCTTTTTAGGTGGTGTGGAAGGCTGTTCCATAAGTAGGCTCCAGAGTAGGCTAGACTCTGTTTGAACAGGTCGATCCTAGGTTTGGGCAGACGTAACTGATGTAATTGTAGTCCCTCTCTTCTACTGGTTTGAAACAATGATCGTAGGTACGGCGGAGCATTGTTTGATAGAATTGCGTGGGTCAGCTTGGCTTTGTTGTAGAGAAGACGTTTTTTTTCAGGGACAGTATTGTGGGTTCTTTTCCTGTCCTTGTGTGTGATATCGTGCGATTATCGGTGATCAGACGTATTGCTCTCTTATGCAGGGAGTGCAGTCTCTTTGAGGTGGAAGCAGGGCAACCATCCCATAGTGTAGAGCAGTAATCTAGATGTGTCTGTATATGTGAGGTGTAGAACAATAGTCTAGTGTCTGCGTCTAAGAAGTGTTTTATTTTGGCTAGCTGGTACGTCTTTTGAGCTAAGTGTTTGGTTAAATTCCGTACATGGGAGTTCCACGTTAAGTGCTGGTCAATCGTGATTCCTAGAACTTTGTGTTCTGTTACATGTTCAATTTGTATTGATTCCGCGTGTACCTGTAGCGATCTTTTGGTGCAGTTTAGGAGTTTCTGTCTGGTGGTAATCAACATAGATTTCGTTTTTGCTGTGTTTAATGGCATACGATTCATATTACTCCATTTTGTTAGATTGTCTACATCGCATTGAAGAGTCATTTCAAGTGCCACGCAGTCATTGTCACTAGTGTAGATAGTACAATCATCTGCAAAGAGGTCACATGTTGAATATTTTAGATGTAGTGGTAGGTCGTTGATGAACATTGCGAAGAGTAGGGGCCCAAGAATAGAACCCTGCGGTACTCCTGTATCTATCTTCGAGAAATCTGATGTCGAGTTGTTGTGAAGCACTAACTGTTGTCGATCTCCCAGGAATGATTTGATGATGTTTAGTGGATTAGGGCCTATTCTGAGGGTTTCCAACTTTTGAACCAAGATAGTGTGGTCAATCATGTCAAATGCTTTTTTGAAGTCAACAAAAACAGCACCACCTAATTTCCCATCATTTACGTTCGACAGCCAGTTATCTGCCATTTTGGTGAGAGCTGTGTGACAGGAATGTTTGGGTCTGAAACCTGACTGGCTCTCAATGAGCAGTTTGTTTGTTGTTAAGTGTTGAAATGTGGTGTTGTAAATGTGTTTCTCTAGTGGTTTTGAAAGAGATGATAGAAGGGATATTGGTCTGTAACTGTTGGGATCGCTATGTGAGCCAGATTTATAGAGAGGATACACTTTGGCAGATTTAAATGCTGTGGGAAAGTAGTTGTGTGCAATACATTGATTGTACACATAGGTTAAGGAGTCGCAAATGATGGGTGCAGCGTAACGTAGAATCTTATTGCTGATACCATCAAGACCAGATGAATTGTTGTTTTTTAATGCCAAGATATATTTGAGAACTTCGTGTACTGTTAGAAAAGGAATATCTCTAAGATCTGTTATGGTATGTTCAGTGTTGCAGAAGGCGGTCAGTTTACTAATATCGCAGTCCATTGGCTTTAGTGTCGATTTGAGATGGTTAATTTCTGTTTTGAAGTGGTTACTAAAATGAGTAGCCGTGAGGGAGCAGCTTTTTGGTAAAGAGTTTAGTGACTTTGTTTTGTGTGTTAGTGTTCTAATGGCTGCCCAGACTTCTTTACTGTTTGCTTTGTCTTGAATCATCTTTCTGAAATGTAGTTTCTTTTCCTGACGAATGAGGTATTGTACTTTGTTTCTAAGCATCCGATACCTGCTGAAATCTTTGAGCTTATGTGCTTCGTCCCGCTCTCTCATTGTTGATAATATTTCGTTTGTTATCCATGGGGTCTTTCTGATATTTTTAACACGAACTTGCTTTATAGGAACATGTTTGTCGAATACATTGTTAAAAGTTTGTGTCCAGTATGTTATGGCTTCTTCTGGATGGGGAAGTTGGTACACGTATGAGAGAGGGGATATTTGTAGGTCTTGTAGGAATAATTGAAGGTTAAAGTTTTTGAAATTCCTGTAATGGACTGTGATATGTTCCGTTTTAGGTGCTTTGAACCCTTTTCTCGTCCAGGTACAGCAAATAGGATAGTGGTCACTTAATGCTGTCCGTGTAACTGTGCATTCTACAATGTTTTCTGGGCAGGTCGTATAGATATGATCAATTAGTGTAGATGATGAATCTGTTACTCTCGTGGGTTGATTGACTAACTGTGTGAGGTTGTATGAGATGGTGATATCATTCCACGTGTTGTTCGATTTGTGAAGGTCAATATTGAAATCTCCCAGTAGAATAATTTCCTTCGAAGAAGCCCAAACGTTGTCCATCATTCGTGAGAATGTGTCAAACCATACAGCAGAAGAGCTAGGGTTTCGGTACAGGTAACCAATTAAAACGGGGGTCAGGTTGGGGAGTTTTATTTCCAGCCATATACATTCAATGCCAGTATGTTCTAGATCATCACGGCGTCTGTACTGAAGAGATGTTGAGATGTATATAACTAGCCCTGTTTCATGTTGTCTGTTAGAATCCCTGCGAATGGTGGTGAATCCATTAATCCTAATTTCTTCATCTGTAATTTTGTCATTGAGACGGGTTTCAGAAAAACCAAATATGTGGAAGTTTTGTTGGAGAGAGGTGGAGACTTCAGGAAGCTTACCTAGCAGGTGGTAAATGTTTAAATGACCAATTTTAAGCCCTGATAGTTTAAGCCATGAATTAGTGATATTGCCTATATTTTGATTTGAGTTTTTGCACTCGGACATAATAATAGTCAATAGGAAAGAAAGAATGAAGGGAGTAGGAACGAGTAATAAGCAATAAAATTAGTACACAATGGTTAATATAAAATTGTAAACAAGTTATAAAATATACACTGCAATATATTTCTCTAAAGTCCGTGGACACTGTTTACAGTATCTTAATCTTTGCAAAAAGTGCGGCACACAGGAATATTTTGACTTCAACCACAGTCAATGTAGAGAATTCATCTTTTCGGGACAGTTAAAGGTCCACGCTTGTTAATTTTATGAGGATTTCCTAATTTTCCTCAACACGAATAAACAAAGGTGCAGTCGGAGAGAAGGCGTCAATCTGGGAACTAAGCTCCAAGCTGGTTTGAAATACAGCTTTTAAGTGAGTTTATCTGCAACAGCTTGGTGTTTGTGCGCTGAATTTTGTTCTGAAAAGTCGTATAAAGACATCTGAAATGCCTGCATCAATACTTCTGGGCTATACTGCCTAAGCTGATGTAGCACAGACGAACTATGAGAGTGGCATTCTTGGCGGCTAGAGACAGGATGAAGAAAGTCCAATTTCCTAGCTGTAGTTCCTGTGTTGTGGTTACTTGATGTAGAGGAAGAACGGGTCATACTTGTAGCCCAGTCTTTCCATCTGTCCAGTTGTGCCTGTCGAGCAGGTAGTGGCGGGGGTGTCTGTAGTGTGGGTAATGGGGGAAACATTTGGTCATAAAGATTAGGGTGGAGGATGGGAGTAGGTGTAGCTTTGCTAGATAAATGAGTATTACCTGAGGATGACGATGAGTGGTTATGAGGGGTTCTGCGTGGATTCACTGAGTTTAGTGTGTAATTTGTGTCACTGACTGACGAATATGTGTGTTTGTGGTGGTGAGTCCTCTCGGGGAACTTTAAATTTTTGGCTAGGTAGCTCGTCCCTAGCTTAGAAGTGTGGACTTGATCTATATATAGCATCTTTTTTGGTGCACCTGACTTTGATGTGAAAAAAGGTGTGTTGTTTATGAAAGAAATGTGATGTTTAGTGCAGAAATTATATATAGCACCTTGTTGTTGATATCTACAGTTTGGCGTGCTTGACCATAGCTGGGTGGAATTATTGACGAGATAAATATGGAGGTGTTTGGGAATTTTTGTTTTATGTTGTCAATCATTCTGGAGATGTCTAATGGGTTAATGGTGTATCCATTTGTGCTATCGTTTATCCCTACGTGTACTGTTGTTTTCCTTATGTTAGTATTTCTGTTGAGATGGCTGATTTCATTGGTTGTTTTCACTATTCCAGCTCCTGGTAGTGGTATTACTGTGACAATGTCCTCTGGCGTTGTTGACATTCTGTCACTGTGAATACCTTTTAGCAGTGAGTCCCCAATAATGATGTGATGCGTGTTGTGTGGTATGTGTCGATGGTGCTGTGGCTGAGGTCGTGCACGACGGTGTTGTTGGTGCCATTGATGTTCTTCTTGCTGGAGGTCTTCAGCGGATTTTTGTGTCGGTTGTTGTGTTCTTTCATGTTCCGTTGCCGTTGTTGCTTCGGGATCTACTTGTGTGGGTTGTCTTGGTAGGTTTTCAGTACGATGACTAATTTTTACCTCAATCGGGTAAGTCTTATTTGGTGATGTTTCTTTTCGTTCTTTGTTTTTAATATTCTGTTGGCTGTTTTCAAGCTTGTGATGTCGTGGGCATATTTTGTCTTCAGGAACGGGTGTTTGAGGTTGAGAGGGTAAAGGAGCAGGTGATGTTTGTGGTGTAATTGGATGACCCGATATTTGAGGGTTTTGGACACCACCGTTCTTGTTTTTACTGTCTGAAGCTTCTTGTATTTGGTCTATTCTATTTATCAGCCTTGTGTTTTCTTGTCTGAGAGACTTGACCTCATGCCTGAGTGCGTCAAGTTCTCTTTTGAATGAGCTGTCCAGGTCTTGTTTGAGTTCAGCAATGATGTTTCTCACTGAACTTTCAAGGACGGTAATCATCGCCTGACAGCAGCGCTTCTCTGTTCCCTCTACTAGACTTCGCACTTCGGGGCTGTCTTGCTCCTTAGTGTACTCAATAGCTAGGAGCTGTTTGTGGATAGGCATTATTCTTTTAGTAACAGTGTCTTTGGTGCATGATGGGTGTGTCTCGTGTGCACTGGGCGAGTGATTTAGATCTGGATTATCTGTAGGTATATTTGTATTAAGGGTAGATGATGCTAGTTCCAGTGTACGTTTCGGAATATCATCATTTGAAAGGGAAACATTTTCGTTGGATTCCTCTCCAGTTTGCACAATTATTGGAGTGATGATAGGTGGAGCTGGTTTGGGACAGGGGGGAACTGGTTAATGGTTAGCTGAGATTGTACGTTGGCAGGCGTGTCTCCTGTGATTGTTGGTGGAGAGGCAAGATCAGTTACAATCATGGTCTTATCTAGAGCTGATCTTTGGAGGTGACAAAATTCGACGTCTAGCCATGTCTGTACACACTCTGTCGCTCCTTGAACTAAAATTTTATCTCTTGTGTGATACAGATGTATTGTGAGGAGGTCGGTGCTTATTTTGTCCTCAACAATAGCATCTAGTTGATCGCTCCGAGTTTCAATAGAACAGTTTCGGTAGTACTCTAAGCAAGTGTGTTTGAAAATTTCGTAGTGTTGGCTGTTATGGAATTCAACAGAGCAACATTGACCATTGTTCGTTTGCTTGATGGTCAGATGAGGAGGGCTATTCCAAGCATTTAATTTTCTTTGTATTGCTTTTCCCCGGTTAAGAGAGTAACTCTTAGCTACTGTCGAAGGGCGTAATCGGCCATCTCGTGGTGGTTTTATTGTCCCTGAAACGACGCGTTTCTCCCCGCTCGCCATATCACATTACATGCTACAAGGCGGACAAGCCCTGTGATTTATCATAGTCTATTGTGTCCTAGCCACAGGGTCACAGTTACACTTTGGAATGTGTTACTAAAACTGAAGATAGTACTACGGTTAAAGTAATTCTCGATATATCGAAAAATGGTGGCACCACACGATGAACGCTTCTACCGTCATTCCATAAAGAGAAAAACACAATATTTACAAGTGAATTTAACACAATTACAGAATAAACAATTTCATTGTAAGTCCAAGCAAAACGCTGACACAGGGGTGTATAAACCATCCATATTAAATGTGAACAACTTAGAATAAAATGTCCAAATTGTAGAGCCAAATAAAAACACGTCCGCACTGTGAACAGAGAACCGGAAGAGAGAGAGAGAGAGAGAGAGAGAGAGAGAGAGAGAGAGAGAGAGAGAGAGAGGGGGGAAGAGGGGAAAAGGATACGATAAAACTGGCAGACTGTCGGTGTGTATGAAAGTTCGGCCAAAGAAAGCCATGGAAATTAAATGAATAACTGACAACAGTGTTAAAACAAACAAAATCAAGGTCAACTAAGGTATTAAAGTCAAACTACATTATAAATGAATAAACATTGCAAAACAAACATTGCTGCACAAACATTACTACACAAACATTGCTACGTAAACATTGCTACATAAACATTGCTACACACATTTCTGCACAATCATTGCTACACAAACATTGCAATACAAACATTGCTACAGAAACATTACTAAACAAACATTACTAAATAAACATTGCTACATAAACATTGCTTCACAATCATTACTACATAAACATGGCTATTCATCATTATCATCACAATAGTCTTCATCATAATTATCATCATAATCAGCATCATTATCAACATCACAATCACCATAATGATTATCATCATACGCATCAGCATCATTATAATCATAATCACCATTATCATCATCATAATTGTCATCATCATCATAATCATCTTTATCATCATCATCACAATCACAATCATCATCATAATCGTCATCATCATAATCATCATCAGCATAATATAAATCATCTTCATCATTATCTTCATCATCATTATCATTATCATTATCATCATAATCATCATCATTATCATCACCACAATCATCATGACCATATTCACAACCATCATCATCAGTATCTTCATCCTCATTAACATTATTATCTTCATCATAATCATCATAACCATCATCATAATCATCAACATCATTTGGTGTTTCTTTCATGACCCATGTCATTTGTACTGCACATATTCCATTATCGTGCCCATTTGATAAACAGCAGATATTATATCACGCCTGAAATTTGACAAAATATCCAAAAATTTATGTATTTAGTTCACTTCGAATAAAAGCGACTATTCTGAAACGTTTTTCCCTTACTTGTCCCACTAAGAGTGCCCAATTCAGCAAGGAACGTTACAGAAGAACAGACATTAGACTTGGTGATTTTTATATTGAAGTTTCACGTCCCTTGTGTCTTCTCTGCTTCTTCTTCTTCTTCTTATTCTTTTTCTAATTCTTCTTCTTCTTCTTCTTCTTCTTCTTCTTCTTTTTCTTCTTTTTCCTCTTCTACTTCATCTTCTTCTGCTTCTTCTTCTTCGCTCTCGAATAACAACACCTATCACTCTTATAAAGCTGACAGCCGATCTCAGGTTTCTCTCATCACCATACTAATTCTCCTTCAACTGGGTTGGAGAAGGCCATGCTATCACCCTGCATCTCTCATGGAGCCGACAATTTTAGAGTACATGTTATACTGTCTGTTTGTCCGCCCCGCATGGACCATATCTTCTGTCTTGTCTAATTGTCAGTTTGTTCAACAGATGGTATCTGAATCTTCAATGTCCGGTGCCCAGTCTGAAAATAATTCCTTGATCACCTGTTGGTAATGTATAGTATGGTTCAGCATTACTGATCTCCTGTTGGTAATGTATAGTATGGTTCAGCATTGCTGATCTCCTGTTGGTAATGTATAGTATGGTTCAGCATTACTGATCTCCTGTTGGTAATGTATAGTATGGTTCAGCATTACTGATCTCCTGTTGGTAATGTATAGTATGGTTCAGCATTGCTGATCTCCTGTTGGTAATGTATAGTATGGTTCAGCATTACTGATCTCCTGTTGGTAATGTATAGTATGGTTCAGCATTGCTGATCTCCTGTTGGTAATGTATAGTATGGTTCAGCATTGCTGATCTCCTGTTGGTAATGTATAGTATGGTTCAGCATTGCTGATCTCCTGTTGGTAATGTATAGTATCATCATCATCATCATCATTCTCCCTTGGCCATCGACTGCCAAAGCAGTCTCCGGCCATCACACCTTGCGGCGTCATAGGGCAACAAGACATTATCCATTGTTCCGTTACACCTAACGGCGTTTATTGGTACAGCAGATTATTAATTGTTGTTTCTTTGATCAGTGACAAGCAAGCGGTTGATCAATCCGCTGTGAATGTATAGTATAGTTCAGCATTACTGAACTCCTGTTGGTAATATATAGTATGGTTCAGCATTACTGATCTCCGGTTGTTAATGTATAGTATGGTTCAGCATTACTGATCTCCTGTTGGTAATGTATAGTATGGTTCAGCATTACTGATCTCCTGTTGGTAATGTATAGCATGGTTCAGCATTACTGATCTCCTGTTGGTAATGTATAGTATGGTTCAGCATTATTGGACTCTGGATGTTCCGTCTGCCATTATCCTCTATAGTTATTTCTGATTATTACTTTTATCTCTTCAAATGTCGCCCGGTCTTTTTGACTAGGTTTCACTTCCTCCCTCTTTGGAAAGTGTATCTGCCTTCTATCGCTTGCTTGAGTTTAAATATCCGACACATGCTGAGCAAAGTTCACACATTCTAGGGTCCTCTGTTAGATATAGAAGAACAGAAGCATTCATAGCTAGTCAATCAATACATAAATGTATCTACTTCTAAAAGAGAACGTGTCTTAAACAAATACATTCCTGTACCATGTATCTACTTCCAATAGAGAACAGGTCTTGAACAAATACATTCCTGTACCATGTATCTACTTCCAATAGAGAACGGGTCTTGAACAAATACATTCCTGTACCATGTATCTACTTCCAGTAAAGAAAGAGCCTTGAACAAATACACTCCTGTACCATGCATCTACTTCCAGTAAAGAACGAGTCTTAAACAAATACATTCCTGTACCATGTATCTACTTCCAATAGAGAACGGGTCTTGAACAAATACATTCCTGTACCATGCATCTACTTCCAGTAAAGAACGGGTCTTGAACAAATACATTCCTGTACCATGTATCTACTTCCAGTAAAGAACGGGTCTTGAACAAGTACATTCCTGTACCATGTATCTACTTCCAGTAAAGAACGGGTCTTGAACAAATACATTCCTGTACCATGTATCTACTTCCAGTATAGAACGGGTCTTGAACAAATACATTCCTGTACCATGTATCTACTTCCAGTAAAGAACGGGTCTTGAACAAATACATTCCTGTACCATGTATCTACTTCCAGTAAAGAAAGGGTCTTGAACAAATACATTCCTGTACCATGTATCTACTTCCAGTAAAGAACGACGGGTCATCAACAAATAGATTCCTGTACCATCCGTTCAAGTTCTTTCCATTTCTTCTTTATTCCTTTTATTTTGGTCTCCTCCAGCTTCTCTTGACCGTCTTATTGACAGAGTGGTTCGAAGGCTGATCTCCTGAGGCAAAGGTGCCGGGTTTGATTCACTGTATCGACACTTTCCCCTCTACTCAGCTGTAAATTGGTATCTGACTTCGCTCTTCAGTTAGGGAAGGAAAAAGCAGCTAGCAAGGTAACTGATCCCCCCTCCCCCCCCCCCCCCCCCCATCTTGATGACGGACCAAGTATCGTGGTCTCTAACTCTTCACTCCCTTACGGCAGTATCTTCTATGAGATTACCTTGACCTCTCTTAGCCTGTGAATTCCCGAACAAGGTATGTCTTGTAATGCTATCAGCAGGTTTCATCAGTATTTGTCATTATTCATTACCAGCGTCTTCTTCTCATCTCTTGTTCCAGTCACACCAATCTAATTTACTTACTGTAGACGACATGCTATTTAAAGTTTTTTTCGCTAGAAGGTGCTACCGAATGAATAGCAGACTTTATGCCTGTCACAGATGGAAATAGTGCAGCAGTGATCATCCTCTTTTGATTCTCCCCATCTAGTTTATTTTTTGCTACAGGAACGAAGGATTCACTAATGCAATTAACACGTGAGCCGTTTGGAAATTAAGCACGGTGGAACACAAAGAGAGAGCGCGGAGCATGGCGTAATATATTCTTTGATCAGGGTCGATGTTAAGTCTGAGACGGACCTTGGATTGTAAAACTTTCAGGGGAATTAATTGCGTAGCTGATATTCGGCAAGGCGGAGATGATGAAAGTCAAGCCAGAGAGGTTGTCGGCGGCACAGGTGATAAAATTACCTTTGATTCAAGAATTGAACGGCAAATGGGCTCGGGTCCGGCAGTTGATGTGACCTTCGCATTAAAGACCGAAAGAACGGAATTTACGGATATATACCATGTCTCTCCGATAGCCATGATCAGTTGTTCAGAAACCTATCTGAAATTCACTAGCTCGATATCTTGGATTTCTCGCACAGAGTGAAAATTATTAGTTTTTCGTGGAGTGTTTCATTTTTCTGATTGCGGTAATTTATATACTAGCTTTTAAGTGAATTAGTGTGTTTAAAGTTTTCATTAAATTTCACTGAGATTTTCTGTGCTAATTAAATAACTTGTAGCTAAATCTTTTTCAGCCGTAAAGTGAATTTAATTACTCGCTATTTCCCACTAAGAGATGTTTTAATTTGACTAGTACATACATTGAATAACTGTCTATTGACGGAAAATATTATTTACTTCTATCCATTTGATGTAATTTTTTTAATGACTAGTGTTCATATCATGCGTTACAAATAATAGGATAAGCTAGACACGTGTGTTTTAAATCTAATTTATAACGTAGTGGTGAAGAGGTCTGTGGCGAGAGGTTTTTATTTGGCTCTTGGATCAGTATAGTACTGACAAGTACAGAAATAGAATTTCTGCAGAAAATGTTGAAGTCCCAGTGTCTGAGAGAACTACTGGTATCACAAATTAGTTACGGCTGTGAATGATCTGATCTCGAAAAATTAGTAGAGAGGAGACCGACATAACTTGCTACCTCCGCTGTGTAACTAAATGTGATATTTAAAAAAAAAGGAAACCGATTTTACTTAACAATTATAAAAAAATTGACAAGTCGTTCAAATACAATTTCCTTATTATTTATTTAGTATAAACACTATCTATTCTTGTGCTGAAAGATGGATGTTGAAACAATGGAATATAATGGATTTGTAAGTTTACATATGATTTACAAATATTTATATTTTATATAGATATATAAATATATTACAACAAGTTTTCCAATTATAAGAACAAAATTTATATCATCTGTGCTGTTATTCAATTATAGTACGTGTATCAGCTGTGCTGTTAATTAATTATATACCATTTATCAGCTATGCTGTTAATTTTTGTCTCTTGCTATGCTACTCAGTTTTTCGTCACTGACAGTTTCTATGCTCACAATGCTGACAGAAATGGTACTAATGTGTACTCATCTCTCTAAGGTCTGTTCTTCTTTGTTTGGTTCACACAACAACGGCTGAGGATCGTTCCTTTAGCCCACCCAAGACTGAGGGGGACCAAAGATGTATATTCTGGGCAACCTCTATGCTCCTGCGGAGTTCCAAGCTGCTGGATTGACAACCCACGATCTTAGTTTTGATGACACGAATAAAACCTGTAACAAGGAAAAATAGGGGCTAATTTCTGTCATCAAGCCCACCTATTCCTAATGTGGATGAAATGAGCGTGTGCCTCAGGTGTCTGCATGTAGGATGAATAACAACATGGCTCTGTATGAGTTAGCAATAGCGAGATAAGACTTGCAAAACATTCTTTCTGATAAATTAATACATTGATACATTCAATAATATAAATTCAATACATGAATACATCCAAATATATAAATTCAATACATGAATATATCCAATAATATGTATGAATACATCCAATAATATGTATTCAATACATGAATACATCCAATAATATAAATTCAATACATGAATACATCCAATAGTATGTACACCTAGGTGTGATACAACCATTTCCTTCCCCCTATAACATACCGGGCCCTCTTTGACAAGTGCTATAATATATCCTAACAATATTGTTGTGTTCTGATGATAGGAGTATATGTGACGAGGACTGTCTGGTCATATATATCAGGTTGGAGTTATAGGAGACAATAGATTGCAGTTAGATGAGACAATAGATTGAGTCCTAACAAGGACTGTTTTGGTTATATTTCAGTTGGCTTTATCTGAGATAATAGATTGAAGTATAGGAGACAATAGGTTGAGTCCTAACAAGGACTGTTTTGGTTATATTGCAGTTGGTCTGAGATAATAGATTGAAGTATAGGAGACAATAGGTTGAGTCCTAACAAGGACTGTTTTGGTTATATTGCAGTTGTTCTGAGATAATAGATTGAAGTATAGGAGACAATAGGGTGAAGCATGAGTCCTATTAGTCTTCGTCTTCATCAATTATATACATTCATAGTGAACCAAAATATATTAAATATATACAGGTGTAGGTAGTATAAATGACACACAACAAATACCAACATTATATTATCTGCTGAAGGCCTATTTTCCTACCAGTTTATAGTAAAATTATATATTTACCCTCTAAGATTTTAAACAGGCCAGATTTTGACTCGACTAGCAAAGCAGGCTGCAGGTCAATGCCCTCAGGTAAACAATAAATCAAGGTTGACAGCTCCTCTTCAGTCGGTCGGTATCTCTGGCGTCGTGTCGGTTGCGTGCTTTTGCATAAAATCTCGCCCGATTATACAGGTAGGTGAATGCTTAAGCAAAGCTTTTGGTTGGTTCCTGGCGGAGCAAGCTGATTGGTTTCCTGCAGTTTCGTCTCATGCCCGTACAGCCTAATTTTATTCAGTTTTCTTCCGCCATATTGCGTGAACAAGATGGCCGCGACCCACATCCGAAAAAACAGGGCTTAAGTTTTTTTTTCCCTGGCGTAACTTCATGTAATTTATTCTGTCTCAGAGACTGGTGAACGTTGCTCGTTGAATGGTTGGGCGATCGACATAGGGATTTAACAAAGTAGTGGGTTTACACAACTCGTTCCACGACAAGGTCCTATTTTAACACGTGTTAGATATGATATTGATAAATTGGTTAAATGTTCATATTTTCTTTCCTAAAATCTAGGCTGATCAACCTGAGTACTAGCGGTTTTTGTTAATGGCCATATGAACTTATGATCATACGAACTTACAATATTATAAGCATCCAGGAATATTTAACATTGATGAGCTTCTTGCTGTGACCTGTGTGTTCCAACTTTCCTCATTTTCATGAGAGAAACCAGAATAGAACCATTAAATTATAATATTAACTGGACCAGAACTATTACCAGATTCACTTATATCGATCTCATTAGCCAGCTGTGGCGAAATATATTGTCAGCAACATTTGTGTAACTTAACCTAGCGTTTCAGCCACCTGAGGCTAAACAACGTAGGAACTGTATATGTTCTATTCATCCTACGTCGGCGATCACCACGCATGAACCTTACTCCAACCAACTGAAGGCAGAGATAACTTATTGTATCCAGGACAAATTAAATCACCGACTCTAGCGACTCCCGTGAATTTGCAGTCAGCAACTACGGCGAGTCTGGGGCTGGATTTGACACAACTTAAATTTGACACTAAATAGTCGTATTACTTATTAGTGTATTTCCTTGGAATGCCTGCGACAACTACTGGGGTAAGCAAAAGCCTGAATGTGGCCACTGAATGGGTGTGAATTGAATGAACGGAGAAATGAACTTATGTCTTTTGTTAACATCATATACTTATGTGGTTTCTTCTTTCTTTTTTTATCTCACTAATCTGAGTAGTCACGGGATAGATTACATTAGGAACCTATTCTTTTCCCATACTGACTATTTCATAACTTATTGTTAACTTTTGATCTTTTGGGTTAATTAACCTCTGTTTGGATCTTTTTTTCTTTTCCTTTACCAGAGGGGGAGAACCTATTTGATTAATTTCTTCTTCTGCGATTTTGTCTGTAAACCATGATCTAGTAATGTATATGCTTATTGTTGTGATCTTCTATTGATAATGCACTTTATTTAACCTTTAGTTATCGTGTCGGTCAATCCCTATCCATTATATGTTATTCATAGTTTGTTTTCACGTTCGTACGTATTTGTCACAGAATTGTGTGCATTTGAGTGTAGTGTAACTTGTAATTCGTACAAGGAGAGAAATTGCGTCTGATTTAAATATCGTCGTCCAGATAGGCTGGATTAGATAAATTATTCTATCCAGAGACTGTTCTTTCTCTTACACGATCACCTCGTGATAAAACTATTTCTTACCCCTTACTTTCCCATTGTCATCACTATCACCTCTGCTCAGACAGGACTTTAAACATCTATTACCTATCTGATAAAATCTACTGCAATGCCCAACTTTCCTTATTAGCCTTTATGACATGATTGGTGGGTTACACTGCTATTCTTTATCTCCCCTTTCTGACCACAGTAACAGACAATAATATTCACTGTGCGTGATTAGTTTTTTCTCAAGAACGCTGAGTTTTATTGTGCGTCGATGGTGATTTCCTCTTAATCTGGTTCCATACACAATCAAACAAGATGGGTTTAGCTGAATGGCTTGTTTGTCAGCTTGGAACACAGAATAGTGACAAGTGGAACACTAGACCACATTAAAAAAGCACGTGCATAAGTTTTAAATATTCAGGCAAAATAATTTCATTGGATGGGGAAAGAATAACTGAAATTAAGAATAGAATATGCCAAGCCAAAACAGCATTTAATAAATTGTAGAAAGTCATATACAATACATCTTTGACACTGACTACAAGAACAGAGGTTCTGAAATGGTACATTGAACCAATGTTATTGGATGGAAGTGAGTGCTGGACACTGACCAATAAAACAATGACAACATACTTGGAAGCATACAGTGATGTGATTTCTCAGATGAATGATAAGTAATCTATAAACAGGTAAAAAATATTATAACAAATTTAAGAATAAGGCGATCAACCATCTTTAATGAGAAGAAGAAAACTTGACATTATCGTGACCACGGAGAGAAAAATAGAAGGAGAAAGAAGTAGAAGAGGACAGACAGAAAAGATAATGGAGAACCTGACAAAACTGGAGACTAGAAATATAATTTATTGAAAATATAAAAAAAAATTGTTTTGAAGTCTGTGGAGGTCACGTTATCTCCTACGGTTCGAGGCACGTCACATGACTTAACATATGAGCTTGCGTTTGAAACAGGAGATCTGCCAATGCCATTCGTGACTTGTCAACGTGTTTTTAATTCGTAATAGGAAAAATACAATAACGTCAAGCTCTAGCCTACACAGCTGTAAATGAGTACCTGTCTTGATTTAGGGAAGGCAAAGGCAGTGAGGAATGGAACTCGTCACGCCACCTCTCGAAGCAGGATCTGGTATAGTGAAGTCTCTAATAATTTCACGTCTCTATAGCAGGATCTGGTATAGTAAAGTCTCTAATAATTTCACTCCTCTATAGCATTATTTGCTGTGGGACTATCTTTAACTTGTTCACCTCTAATAGGAACATTAAATAAATACAAGAATAGTTAATAGGAGCCTAGTTGGCAGTAAAGTTAGAATCCGATTCGCTCTCGTAGGGAGGCAGTGGTGCAGCTCAGAAGGTCCTGGGTTCAAGTCCCCAGTAAGCCTGTCACTTCTGTGGTTTTTCTTGGTGTTCAGTTTTATACATATTTATTTTTTATAAATGTCTCCAAAACATATCAGTTCACGCATGTTATTTAATAGGGGCGTAACATAAGAAAACCCAAAAATAAAACTAGTCACCAGAAAAAGATTGCCATGTATGTCACGTATTTTGGTGTTGGTTAAATCAAAACAGGATATGAAATTTAAAAACTCAGAAAAACAGTGTTTTCTTTCCTCCCTGCAATGGATAATGTTTCTCGGAGTCAGTTTTTTTTTTTTTTAGTTGAACATCGTGTGGGTGCATGAGCTGTACAAATGTCAACTTGACTGTTCTGTTGCTTATCGCTTGTAAATAACTTGCTTACTTAGTCGTTCCTCTCGTACCATGAGGTGTAGATGATAGCCAGAAAGAGCGCCATGCTATCGTATAGGCTGACTTCTTGTCAATCTGGTTCCAGTCCAGTCCTCGGTTCTTCAGGAATTGTATGATGTCCTTTACAGCGAGCTCTTGGTCGTCCTGGAGGTTTATATGCGTGGCTATTAGTTTCCCATATTTGCCGTGGTAGCCGATTTTCTCCCATTCTGAAGACATGACCAAACCGTCGTAACTCGGACTAGCAAATAACAGTACAGTATATGCAAATGTCTCACAACATGAAAATTGCAAAGACTGCCCTAATTATATTAACATCCGTTTGAACAGCGTAAGCCAGCGGTAGGCAACCCAGGGCCTGTCGGAATATACTTTAGAAACACTAAGCTCTCTGAATGAATTACCTTACTAAAATTGTGTCTGTTTTCAATGCATAAGAGGATGTGGAAATAGGAAAACGTTGTAGCCTAGATATAACTGTTATCTATGCCGTTCAGTCTGCTTCCGGCAAGCTTAGTGGCAGATTTGTGGACAATTAAAACTAAATATGATTGAGAATGTTAATATCACTTCAAAAACAAAATCACTTTCAATCTGATACAGTTCACGAATAAAATAAAGTTTACTAAACTAGCTTGTGGATTTTCACTCAGAACATAGTGACCGTACCTTTAAACCTGGAGACACAACAATTTTAAGTTCCCGCCGGAAGGGTAAGTCAGAAATTTACGTCGGTTCAAAGTCACTCCCCCCCCACCCCCCCCCCCCCCCCACCCCCCCCCCCCCCCTTTTTTTCACGATAATTTAGAGATTTACTAAATTATCCACTGATAAATTTGAGGTAGTACAGCAATCCCCCGCTTAGCGTTGTTAATTCATCTTTGAAAACTGCAGCGCTAAATTCGAGAGCTAAACCAAAATGATTTCCCAAAATGATTAATAGAAATCAAAATAATTAGTTCCAAAGGGGCAGAAAATTAAGTCAAATCTGATAAAAAAAAACAAAAACTGAATGGTTTGTGACATGTATTAACTACATACAATTAACAAACATTTTGAAGACAAACGAATTTTAACTATGTTTATGATGACATAAAAAATAAATGTATATATAAATACAAAATATTATAGCACCTTTAATCGCTGCTACTTTCGTGGTTTGTGGCTACAGTTGTTACGGCGGAGCTGTCTTCATCATCAGACGACTGGTTAGTAGAATGTTTTGAAGGTGTCAACAAAGTGTTTCTGACTCCGGATGTAGAAGGCACCGACGTTTTGGCAATGGGAGCAGACGATTATTCCAGGATACTTAAAAAAAAAGAAAAGAATAAAAACAACAATCTCTGTGTCAGCTTTTATTGTCACTGTCATTGTCTGTCTGATGTACATGCCCTGGACTTTATATATATATATACTGAAGCACATTAAAAACGCACCACATGTATAATCCAGGAACAGAGTGTGAAATGTAAATATAAGTGTTTACAAGTTTACATATTTGGAATCGTTATTCATTTTCCTATGAATCCATGCTGATCATTAATTTGTACATTTGATTGTTATGAAATTCATTGCATTCTGTGCAGGCAAGGGAGAAAACCAAAAATGCAAGCAATAAAAAAATTCATTCACACTATCCTCAGTATCTGGTATGTCCACCGTGTGCTTGCAAACAAGCTTGGCAGCGGCTCCGCATGGAACGCATATGTCTCTGAAGGAAATTCCGGGGAATCAAGTCCCATTTACATGTAAGAGCATCTTCGAACTGTTTCAGATTAGCTGGAGAACCTCGCCTGTAGACTCTGCGTCCAAGCTCGTCCCACAGATGTTCTATAGGGGACATGTCTGGTGATAGGGCAGGCCAATCAATCGTCACAATGTTCTGCTGCTGTAGATATTGCTGCGTAATGCATGCGGTGGGCGCACATGCGTTATCCTGCTGGAGAAGCTGCAAGTCTTGATAATTTGTGAACGCAGGAGCAACCAATGCATCCAGAACCTCATCTCGATATGTCACAGCATTAACATTTCCACGGAAGACGTGAAGAGGCAAGCTATGGTGAAAACTGAATCCTCCCCAAATGTGAATACTGCATCTCCAAATCGGTTATGCTGACGAACACAGCAATCTGCAAAGCGCTGTCTACACCGTCGCCAAATCCGCATACGTCCATCAGCAAAGGATATGTTGAATCTGCTCTCGTTTGTGAATAGGACAGCATTCCACTGCAGTCTAGTCCATCTGACATGTTGCTCTGCCCATTGCAGGCGCTGCTGACGATGTCTGTGAGTCAAGTTTGGTCCAACATAAGGTCGTCTTGCAGTAAGACCTGTATCTCTGAGTCGTCGTATGACTGTCATTCGAGAGACTTGACCACGTCTACCCACTATTGCTCTTGCTGTTTGACTTGCCGGGAGAGAACGATTCTTTAGGTGACTCAGCACAATATGACGATCTTGCGCAGGGGTAGTAACTCTTGGTTGGCAACTCCGAAGTCTATCCCGGGCACTGCCAGTGGTTCCGTAACGTTCATTGAGACGTACAATAGTGCTGTGGTGGCAATTCATCCTTCTGGCAATGGCCCGCGAGCTCATTCCGATCTCCAACATACCAATGGCTCGTTGGCGGTCGTGTTCAGATAGTCGTGGCATTTCAAGCACATGTACTGGGTGTTTTGTCTCAACGGCCTTTTTATACCGAGTATACTGCCACAACGCGTACACATTTTCAGGGTCATAGCTGTTGGGAATCGTGTTGCACGTGTAACTTTTATTGTTTTCATGTAGTCTGTACACAAACTCGTGGGTTGAATCATGCACTTTCCATTCCAGCAGCCATTCGCTCTCTACCTCATGACAAACACGGGGAAAACCCATTCCCACGCTTTTTTTTAGCTTCTTGGCATCAGTATATATAATAGTGGTGCGTTTTTAATGTGCTTCAGTTATGTCATGAAACGAGTGTGTATAACCCCACTACTTTGTTAAATCATTATGTCGGGATACAAATTTGACCCAGCCAATCAACGCACAGTTGCTGAGCCGGAATAAATTACAAGAAGTTACGCCAGGAAAAAACTTAAGCCCTGTTTTTTTCGGATGTGGGTCGCGGCCATCTTGTTTACGCAAGATGGTGGAAAAAACTGAATAAAATTAGGCTGTACGGGGCATGAGCCGAAACTGCAGGCAACCAATCAGCTTGCTCCGCTAGGAACCAACCAAACGCTTTCCTTAACCAGTAGAAGTTCTTTACCTGCCTATATAATCGGGCGAGATTTTATGCTAAAACACGCAACACCAGACACGAAGCCAGAGATACTGACCGACTGAAGAAGAGCTGTCAACTGTGATTTATAGCTTACCTGGAGTGCATTGACCTGCAGCCTGCTTCACTAAGTCGAGTCAAAACCTGGCCGGTTTAAAAAAATCTTAGAGGGTAAATATAATTCACTATAAACTGGTAGGAAAATAGGCCTTTAGCAGATATTATAATGTTGGTATTTGTTGTGTGTCATTTATACTACCTACACCTGTATATATTTAATATATTTTGGTTCACTATGAATATATCAGGTTACTGATTGTATCTTGGGGGCATTAGGTATAATGATTGTATTTCCTAATATGATTGATGAAGACGAAGATTAATAGGACTCATACTTCAACCTATTGTCTCCTATAATTTCAATCTATTATCTCAGATAAAACCAACTGAAATATAACCAAAAAAGTCCTTGTTAGGACTCAATCTATTGTCTCCTATAACTCAATCTATTGTCTCCTATAACTTCAGTCTATTATCTCAGATAAAACCAACTGAAATATAACCAAAACAGTCCTTGTTAGGACTCAATCTATTGTCTCCTATAACTCAATCTATTGTCTCACATAACTTCAGTCTATTATCTCAGATAAAACCAACTGAAATATAACCCAAACAGTCCTTGTTAGGACTCAATCTATTGTCTCATCTAACACCAATCTATTGTCTCCTATAACTCCCACCTGATATATCACCAAACAGTAGTCGTCTCATATACTCCTATCATAAGAATATAACAATATTGTTAGGATATATGTTACCAGCTTGTATAGCACTTGTCATAGAGGGCCTAGTATATTATAGGGGGAAGGAAATGGTTGTATCACACCTAGGTGTACATATTATTGGATGTATTCATGTATTGAATTTATATTATGGGATGTATTCATGTATTGAATGTATTCATGTATTGAATTTATATTATTGGATGTATTCATGTATTGAATTTATATTATTGAATGTATCCGTGTATTAGTTTATCAGAAAGAATGTTTTGCAAGTAGACACCTGTCTTGTCTCGCTATTGCTAAATCATACTGAGCCATGTTGTCATTCATCCTACATGCAGACACCTGAGACACGCTCATTTCACCACCCTATAAATAGGTGGGCTTGAGGACAGAAATTAGCCCCTATTTTTCCTTGTTACAGGTTTTATTCGTGTCATCAAAACTAAGATCGTGGGTCGTCAATCCAGCTGCCTGGAACTCCGCAGGAGCACAGAGGTTGCACAGAATCTACATCTTTGGTCCCCTCAGTCTTGGGTGGGCTAAAGGAACGATCCTCAGCCGGTTTTGTGTCAACCAAACAAAGAAGAACAGACCTTAGAGAGATGAGTACACATTAGTACCATTTCTGTCAGCATTATGAGCAAAAAGCTAGTGTCAGTGACGAAAAAGTGAATTAGCATAGCAAGACACAAAAATAACAGCATAGCTGATAAATGTTATATACTTAATTAACAGCACAGCTGATACATTTACTATAAGTGATTAACAGCACAGCTGATATAAATTTGTTTCCTATAATTGGAAGACTTGTAATATATATATATATATAAATATATGTGAATCATTTGTAAACTTACAAATCCATTACATTCCATTTTTCAACATTTCACCCTTCAGCACAAGAGTAGATAGTGTATATACTAAATAAATAATAAGGAAATTGTATTTGAGGACTTGTCAATTTTATCATTGTTAAGTAAAATCTGTTTCCTTGTCTTAATATCACAGTTAGTTACACAGCGGAGGTGGCAAGTTATGTCGGTCTCCTCTCTACTAATTTTTCGAGATCAGACCATTCACAGCCGTAACTAATTTGTGATACCAGTAGTTCTCTCAGATACTGGGACTTCACCATTTTCTGCAGAAATTCTATTTCTGTAATTGTCAGTACTATACTGATCCAAGAGCCAAAATAAAACCTCATGCCACAAGTATATATATATATATGCAAGTATATATATATATATGCCACAAGTATATATATATATATATATATATATATATATATATATATATATATATATATATATATATATATATATATATATATTTATTTATTTATATAATATTATATATGTAAAAAGTATCCCCTTCAACCCAAGATGGGTTATAATTAGGATATAGTGCAATATATTGAAGACAATAAAATCTTATGTCCGATATCTAAATATAGTATCTTTTCTCCCGCCCCCCCCCCCCCATCCCGTCCAGATAGAGTAAATAAAATAAAAAAATTGTGAGAATGAATGTGTGTGTGTGACCTCCCCTTTCCAAGAAACAAACAAACAAACAATAAAAATATAAAACAAACAAATACAAACAACAATTAAATGAAAAACAAAGGAAACAAACAAAAAAACAAAGTAAAGTCTCTCATAACTGCCCTGTTGTGAACAAGGTTAATAGGGGTGAGAAAGCCCGGGGGTGTATGAGATCACATCAAATCCACCAATTATCTGATTTCATCTACACGAGCATCCCATCAGACTACCCCTTATAGTAAACATCATCATTGAGCCTTAGATATTAATTTTCGGTTTTGTTTTAAACTATTTTATCATAGTGTGGAACTCTCAAGGTCTATCTATTCTCAACACCTGTTCCACAGTTGCATTGCATGTCTGTAAATAATCTAATATTGGTTTTCTCTGTTGCTCATACTTCCTACATCTTAGTAAGAAATGCTCTTTATAGATTTTTTGTCTAGACACACTTCACAGTAAGGTTCTTCTATTCTAAAATAGCCCTTTTGTAGTTGCATTCTAAGAAGCTTCTTATTTCTAGGAATTTTTAGTTCTCTAGATACCTGGCATGTTCTTGTCACTGTCTTGAACAATTTATATGCATGGGTTGAGCGGGATACTTTGTATTAAAACAAAACAAAACAAAACAAAAAATCAGTACGTGTACATCAGACAGACAAAGACATTAATAATAAGAAGCTGAGACAGAGATTGTTGTTCTCATTTTTTTTAAGTATCCTCGAATATCTTTTGCTCCCACTGCCAAAACAACATCCGGAGTCAGAAACCCGTCACGGAAGACTCAAAAATACATTTATAACACATAAGGAAGGGAAACCCGAGGCCTGTAAACAGTAAATAAATATTAGACAAACATAAAGGTATGTTTTCAGGCACTCGTAAGAAATAAAGAAGTAGAACACTGGACAACAGAAAAACAACAGACGCGAGTGGCTTACCCAGGACTCGAACCCCGGACCTTCCGTGCGACAACACCGCCTAGCTATGCAAGCGAATCACACTATCCTCCCGACCATCTACGCATCACCAAAACCTGATGCTTCGATGACCAGTCATTAATAGGCTGGGCTGCCCATTGTAAACTTCCGGTGTGTCTTGCGTCGCCCTTCCTTTTCTTTTTTGTCTTACCCACTCCGTATCACAATTTTTTGCTCTCATCGACCAACGTTGCCTTATCATTTCTCGTCACTCCCTGCGGATTACCTGACCGCTTGACCTGTTTTTCAAGCACCTTTGACTTCTATTTGTGCAGGATGAAGTTGCTTGCATAATAGAATATATAACAGCTTACGGCCAGACAGAAAAAGTTGTCTACAAGGAAAGAGACTGTTTGATTGACCAAACACCAGCAGATCGAATAGGGCGCAAACCACGATGTCTGTTAGGGCAGGTAACTAATAACCGTTTACGCGTGGCCGATTTCAGGAGGATGTCGGAAAATGACAATCTTTTTAAAGATTAGGGCACGGAAAGTGATATAACACATCTGGCACATTGACTTAGCTGTGATAATTAACTACAAGAAAGTAACATCACGGAAGAGATTATCAGTGAAATATCTGAGATGTGGTGAGTAACAGTCTATGGTCATTGATGCATGCCGTCTTCATGATATTATGAAATATAATGTTCGGATAGTTATCCGTGGCCAAAGTAAACGTTAGGGTACTTAGATCGACACTTATTAATTTTAATTCATTTAGATGAGAAACAGCTCTTTAAAATTGACGATACACAATTTATTACGAACTGTTACATAGCTCCATCAAGTATAATAATATGTTTATGACCAGCGGCAAAGGCAGCAATGTGCAGTCTTCATAATGTCGTCAGGCAATTCTATCCACTATGGAGACGCTCTCTTTGCATTCTGAAAAGTTTAATATATTGATACATTCGACACATTAATGAAAATTTTCTTCCTGGCATTAAAATAAACTAGGAACATCTCAACTGAGTATATTGATGTCATAGTGATGGTAAAACTCAGGGAAAACACAGTAGACTGCAAGAGCAAACACATGTGTGACCTCTCGCATTAAAATACAATCGGCATCTCTCCTTGCAGACGATAAAATAAATCTTCTGCTTAATTTGGCGTCTGCTACCGTACCATATCGGTATGACGTCATTTCCTTTACCAGTGAGTAATTCAATATTAAAATATAAGAAATGGAACTCTATCGAGCTTACTATACTACACACATAATCGTTATGAATTTTAATCACAACACCAACCTACATTGTTTTCATTTTTCATGTGCTGTTAGCACAAAATCACCAGAGTGAAATATGGTAACTTCAAATCTCACAAGAAGTAAGAACTAGAATAGCACCCAGGTTTGCCACTGGGTAGGCAATTTAACACTAAAAGTGTGGACAATGGTATATGAGCCATCGCCAATGTCTCCTCAAGACAAAATCCATTTAACACCAACGTGAGATAGTCATGACTAAGTGTCCACAACCCCTTAAAACATAATGGTAGCAATACATCAACTCACATACATCACACCGTCCAGTAACACACCTATCAGTCAAGTCAAGTTTCAGTTGTCAAATGACTACTCATTAGTTAAAGGCAATTATTCAAAGCATTACGGAACATAAAAATGTTTTAAAAAATCGTTAACAGGTGATGTTACACAGAAAATCATATTTGTAATGTGAATGATTGCATCATCATACGAGAAAAGATTATTCTCATGTATGCATCTTGAGTACTTGTTCCATAAGGTTTACTGTGGTGTCAATTTATTTTTAAAATGATACATTATTGTGTCCAATCAGGTAAAGAGCTGATGTATGGTATAACTTACGAACTTGCTGTTAATGTTCCTTTTTATAATTAATGTGAGTGTTGTATTGACTTATGTCAAAGACAGAGTCTCATCAAGCTAATTAAAATTAATTAACAGCTAATTAAAGCACAGTATTTAAAGCATTAATATGTAAATGTCATCCGTACTGGTTCAGTAGTAACCAACTAAAGTCCCGCGAAAATTGTTATACTCGCGCACAAAGTCTATGTTCATGATGGTAAGGTTTTTCCCAGTTTTGTTTATATCACTGATTAAGATAAATAAAAAGACGCTCATCACACTGCATTCCTAACTATATAGGTATACCCAAAAAGGAAGAACAAACTTGTAACAGCCAACTTCATCTTTCTTCTTTCTTCTTGTTTCATCCTTAGCCGCCGACCGTCAAAGCAGTCAGTGGCCATTACGCCTGGTGGCGTATTGTAGGGCAACAACAAATTGATTCCACTTTGCTCGGTAGGCGGCCATCCTTCGTACAATGCCCCAACTCTGGTTCATTCTTTGCATCTCAGCCTCCACAGTCCTCCGCCAGTTGTTTTTGGTCGGCTTCTCTTTCGTTTTCCTTCAGGGGTCCATAGCATAGCTGTTCTTGTGATGGCATCGTGGTCTCTTCTGAGGACATGGCCAACCCAGCTCCAGCGTCTGCCAGCTATGATTGTGTGCATGTCCTCTTGCTTGCTCCGAGTAAGCAGATCTTGGTTGGTGATGGTATTCGGCCAAATGATTCGGAGAATTTTTCTTAGGCATGTGTGAAAAGAGGACAATTTCGAAATTTCCTTCTCTGTAACTCTCCAGCTCTCAGCGCCATAGAGAAGCACAAAAAGCATACAACTCTGATATAATCCTAATTTTGTGCTTGTGCCGTACTGAGAGGACTTCCAGATGTTGTTTAGATTTAAAAAGGCTGTTCTTGCTTAGTTCATTCTGTTGTTGATGTCTTTGCTTGCTCCGCCGTCTGGTGTTACTATGCATCCTAGGTATGTTAAGGCATCTGTCTTTTCCAGTTGCTGATTCCTTACTGATATGGGCTCAGGGTTGCTCACATTGAGCGTCATGACCTCTGTCTTCTTTAGGTTGATGTTCAAACCCACCTGCTGGCTATACTTATTAAGTCTATCCGTTTTTTCATGAATGTGTTGATGTGAATGTGCTAGCAGTGCAATGTCATCTGCATATTCCAGATCTTCCAATGTAGAAAATGTAGTCCATCGTATTGCTCTTGGATTGCCCTCTGTTGTCTGGCACATCACCCAGTCTATGACTGTTAAAAATAGAGTGGTTGATAAGGGGCATCCCTGTCGTACTCCTGTCTTCACTTCAAAGGTTAGGCTGCTCTGCCCAATGCTACACTTCATCTTTAACGGACCATAAAAGCTGAGCTGTTGCAGATCAAACAGCGGTTTATTTTCCAATGATGATTTATGGTAAAATGAGGTTCTACGTCCAGTCATCAGGTCATTGAATTGTTCTATAATACATGCAGATAATATTCAAATAATAATTCAATGCTGAATTTATGTGCTCCAGAATAACTTATATCTGTGGTAGGCTACGCATAACATCTCCGATAATTTTCATTTGCATTCCATGAAAGCCATACCTTAACGTTATTCCCCACAAGAAAATGTCGGATTCGCAGTCTCGCACTCGGATGTTTACCGTCTGTGGAATCATGTGCTCGACATGACAAATTGTATGTAACAATGTAATAATGTTCTTGTCCCTCAAGGTGCTTAAACATCAGTTTTTTCGTTTCGGTGACAATGAAAGTTTTTAAAAATCCGATTTTTACGGTGTATTACTTCCGCGTCCCCGAATTGTTGAATATTATTATTCATTCATCAATAGGGACATTTACCAGTCCTAGAATAGTCTTCCTTCAGAAGATATAATATAATAAAATATACAATAACGTGCCAGACCCAGGACAAGACGTATGTCCTCCATGAGAAGTTATTTACCAATCTACGTCATCACTAAACGACCCACCAAAAAAAAAAAAGAAGTCATATACCAATCTACAAATCGATTGGTTAATGCAATAAAACCTTGGCCTCTACGTTCAATAATAGTGTACAAAAGTGTACTTATTAAAAATCTTACAATATTTCACAGTTAATTTCATCTCTTATTTATGCGCAAACAACATTGTGACAATAAACATATTTCAACAATGTCCCTTTGTAGTCCATGATAAGCTATCATGAGTAAATTCCCTTAACTCTTGCTTAAAGTTCACAATGTCTAAATTAAATGCATTATCGAACTGAAATGATTCAGAATGTTAAATTATTCGTAGTCAAACCATTAATGCGTGGTTCATGCACTTATTCAGTGTATGGATAACGTACATGTTCATGAAATCTATGTGATGAGCTGAGCAATATAAGGAATAACATGTTACTGGCAATCTGAGGATTCATCATCATCAAGTGCTGAGTGGTCATGGTCCATGCAGGCAAAGTGTCAATAACGTTACTGAGCGATATCTTCCATCCAATCGCTGAAACAATATGAAAGAGTGTAATGATTGTGTCCACCCTAGGATATGTTTTCATCAAGAAGCAGCAGTAATATACCATCAGAGTCAAGCAAGAATAAGCATACTCAGTAAAATATGTGCACATGTTGTACACCGTCTATTTGTTAGCCTGATGACTTCTTCATCTTCCTCGTTCTTTCTGAAAAGGACGTTGGTTGCGTTGTGTCTGTTTACAGCGGAGCTGCGATATCTCCGCCTTTCGGCCGGCACATCCAACTTCAGCACGGCATTTTTTGCCTTCCCTCTTTGATCCCTACTCTCAGCCAGACTGCAGTGATGCAGCATGTTTCAAAGACCACCACGTGGAGGTGAAGTAGGGTCTTGGTCAGCTCTGGTTCGCCGACCCTGACGCAAGCAGTCAAGCTATGAGTCGCTGACTGCATTCTCTGTTGCTGCGTCTTTGGGTCCCAACCTGATGACAATTTCGTGAATCAGTTTGCTGTTACGTTACATTAGTAATTGCATTTGTAGTGCTGTTAGCTGTTTGTGGGTCTTTTACACACCTAGACAGTACATCAGCCAATACGTTCTGACTTCCCTTAACTGCTCTGATTTAATATTCATATGGCTGGAACGCCATTGCTGCTCTGGCCGCCCTCTCATTACGAAATTTAGCTGTTTTGGGGTAAGATAAAGCACTCTGATCCGTTTCCAGGACGAATTTCGTGCTAATAAAATAGCGTTGCAATTTTGCAAAACAATACACCATAGAGAGTAGTTTCCGATCGGCGATGGGGCATTTTTCTTCTCTGTATGTGTCAGTTTACGACTGACATATAGAATTGGATGAAGATTATCTTCGAAGCTCTGCAAAGTGCATCACCTTTCCCCGATACATTCCTAGAAAATGATCATCCCAAGCTTCATAGAAAAGGCAAATGTCATCAATGTAGGTGATGATATTATCACGACTAGATAAAAATGTTCTCATCATGCGGACAAAAGTCGCAGGCGCGTTGACAAGTCCAAAAGACGTAAAATTGAATTGGAACAATCCAAAGGTGTAGCGAAAGCTGTATAAGGTTCGGCTCTATCCGACAGAGATAATTGGCAAAATCATTTAGATAAATCAAATGTGCTGAAGAATGTTGCTGTAGACAGTCTATCCAGCAAAAATACCAACAAACTTAGAGTTTTAGCATCCGTGACAGTAAACCTTTTCAAACGCTTGAAATCAATGCAGATCCGAATAGATTTGTCTTTCTTTCTAATTAAAACCATTTTAAAAATTACACGGAGACTGAAATGAAGAAATTATATTTCATTTTATCATATGTTCTATTTCTTTTTGCATATGTGATTGAAAGTGCACAGGAATAGGATAAGATTTAAGGTCGATTGGTCTAATATCAGTAAGTAGAATATCATGTTTAATGATATTTGTAAGCAAGAAATATCCGTGAGCACCTCAGGAAGAGATTGTACTACTAGAGAAACCTGATCCTGTTGATATGAAGCAAAATTTGGTGAATAGAAATATCTTTCCAAGTCTCAGTAGATGAAAGAGGTAAAGTTGGCAAAGACAACAGAGACTCAGGAATATTAGATAATTCTGATAACCCTTCCTGTATGACAGCTAAGGAAGAGCGACGATCAAATAGACTCATCGAAAGACTCAAAAACTGGTTTAACATGTATAGGACGAGAATGAAATTGTTGCAGCATGTTGAACTGGAAGATTTTGTCCTTTCCCTTAATAGATATAATGTAGTAAACATCTGACAATCTTTCAAGTACAGCATACGGTTCTCTCCAAGATAGCAGTAGTTTATTGTCTTTATTTGGTAACAATACATAAGCTTCATCACCGGGCCATAAATAGTGCAGCTTTCTGTTCTGCTTAACAATTAATCTAGCGTTAAGCTTAGCTTTCTCGGACGCTTCTACTGCTATCTGGCATGCGTCTATTATTTTTGTCTGAGCTTAACCACGTATTGGTAGCAGGTTTGGACATTCTCAGGCATGTCAGCTCCAACCAATAGCTGTTCCAGTATAGACATGGGCCCTCTTGGTTTGGCACCGAAGACTAACTCAAATGGCGCAAATGCTGTATGTTGGTTAGTTATCTCACGATAAGCGAACAATATAACTGTGAGAACTCTATCCCAGTCCTGCAGGTATTTCACAGTCACTTTCCCAAGCATTTGTTTAAGAGAACGATTTAGCCGCTCTATTTTTCTATTGGAAATAGGGTGAAAGACACAACTAAGCGATCTGTCTATGTCGAGTTCTTTCATAACTTGAGTCAATACGTCAGAAACAAATTGAGTTCCCTGATCTGATAGTATGATTTCATCAAAACCCACTCGGCTGAAAATTAAAAATAGTGCATCAGCTATATCTCTAGTAGATATTTTTTCAAATGAATAGCTTCTGGGCAGCGTGTGCACATATCAATGCATGTTAGCACATAACGTTGGCCTCTATCTGACATGACTGGTAGAGGACCTATAAGGTCGATTGCCATTTTTGCGAATGGTCGCAAAGATATGTCTGACGCCTGGATAGTCGTATCCTGCTTGTGGCGTTTTGCTGCCACATCTTGGCACGTTTTGCATGTACGACAAAAGCTTTTCACATCTTTCGTCGCCCAAGCCAAAAGAAATGAGACAAAACCCTCTGTTTTGTCCTGACAATCCCTAAATGTCCTGCACAATTAACATCGTGGGTATGACGTAAGACAAATGGTCGAAAATTAGCAGGACCATAATTTGTTTTTTACACTGATGTTGGATCTATAAAATTACAAATCAAGATCCCATTCTTGATTGTGTACCAGTGTACGGAACTATCATCATACACTACGTCACCAGAATTTGCAACCTGAAAAACAGTTCTTAATGAATCATCTTCATTTTGCATGTTTATAAATGATTCTTTGTCAATAAGTTCAATTTGTTAATCATCTTCATTAGTCACCTCCTCATCATTCACTATCTCCGTTTGTAATTATTCATTCAACTCTGCTCGAGCCTGAGCTTGGGTAGTGACAGCATTTGCAATCAGCAAATATTGCTGTTCCCATTTCAAAATATCATCATTAATGCATTCGTGAAGTCCAGGGATATTTCCCAATGTTATCCCAGCCACAGGTTTGTCCAGTAAACAAACTAGAGTCTTTCCTTTAACATAAGATGTGTCCAAAAATACTTCGAATAATACTCGACTGTGCCTCCAAATGTTATGCACTTGACTTCTTTGCTCATGTAATCAGCGTGGTCCACTAATGATCTTCGAACACCCACAGTGGTGCATCTCTGAGCACTGAAACGAGTTGGTTATTTACAAAACCTTTATTGAACACTAATGACCCTGTCCCATCATAAGAGGCCATGACTGGTAAAGGGCGGCCGCACAGGAGCCTAGGAACCCCCTCTAGCTGAAAGAAAAAAATTGCATTCAGAACAATTAACACTATTGGACTAGTCCACACTACATGCATTTGCATGAGAAGCAACATTGTTATTTTGGACATTGCTAATTTTATTATTTTCACTCTGATGCACAACTGCGTTAGAACGTTCCGGGTTTCTAGAACGTCGAAAGTTATTGTTATGTTGCAAACTCCCGTTATTGTAATTATTTCCATTGTTTCCATAGAATGATCTATGTCCTCTATTTGATTGAAATTGTATCCATCTCTGTTCTAATCCCTGCCAGGTCTGAGAGACTACTGTTGAGCTATATATCCATCATCTTGTGATTGGAAGTTCCTTTGAGGTTGCTGTGAACTTTTGTAAAAATTATACCTCCCTCTGAAAGATCCAGTATTATGATCTCGATTCATAGAGGTAAAGTTCTGAGGCAGATGGTGACATGGAAAGGAAGGGGGGGGGTCTGATTTTGTTTCAGGAAATTGAATACTCAAGAGGGTGTTTGTTTCTCTCTTATTTCCGGATACTAGTCGGTGGTACCAATTGGTGGTGCTATCTGTAGAACAAGTGAGTGGTATAGTTGTGGCCTACATTCAGAGCTAGACACCTACAGCAGACGAGTCTAAACAGACGCTGGACCATCTTCGCAATTACTCCATGATACTCCGAGAACCGTGTTGCGGCCACCAGTCTTGACCCGTGACGAGAGTGATCCAGTCCATAACCTGCAATGAACAAGCATCAGGCGGAGCAGAAACCAAACGACATCTTACTAGCAGCTAAGTAACCATTCAAAGCTTACAAATAAACTCTTGAGTAAAGAACGTTTCAAATCAGGCGAGGAAATTTTAAAGACTGTCTAATTCACCCCACCCTTATTTATTTTACATTTGCTAACAAAAAATTGATTATTAAATTTGTTATTTGTAAATATACAATTTAATAGTTGATTTAGTCATTTTGATTGAACTGCACCCGTAAGTATCATTCATTTAAAATATCTATAACAGAGCTATTTAAGTAAAATTTTCTGAGTAATATCAGTTGGCAGCTCATCAGAACGAGATAAATGCTAACTCATAAAAGGGCGGGAAAGATAAAAAGTTTACACAGCCTGGATCCTCTCAGCCGTACTACTTGATTTCTTTAAGTTCAAATGAGGCACCCTAGAATTGAAGCACTAGCTTTCTATTCACATCCCTGCCAAGAGTAATCTTGAGCGAAATGTAGACACATTTGAAGCCCCTCAGTAGATACTCTGGAGTTTGACCACTGCTGGACCATCACTGCAGAGCAAGGTGAGTAAATCCTGTGACAATGTGGAAAAATGCGCTTCTGCTATAGAATATAGTTGTTCCATATATCTAGGGTCAGGTGTACCAAATAGGAGAAATGATGCTGTCCTCGGGACATGAGGAGGAAATAGCCCACCACAGTGAAGGGGTGGCTCTAATGCTGTCTAGGGAAGCACAGAAGGCACTTATAGAATGGGAAGCAATGGGACCCCGAATTATAACAGCAAAGTTTAAACGAGCCAAAAAGAAATTAAATATAAACATTATCCATTGTTATGCACCAACAAATGATAAAGAAGAATCTGAGAAAGAATCATCATCATTAGTTGCCATCTCCAAAACGAAGGTTTGCTGTAATGGATCTCCAACGTCTTCTGTCTCTTGTCTTGGTGGGGCACTCTGATAGACTCTTTCCTGTCCATCTCTTGATGTTATCTTCCCACTTATAGCGCTGTCTTCCCCTTGCACGTTTGCCTTCAACTCTCCCTTCTGTTATGGTCTTCTGCAAGGTGTTATGCCTTTTTATGTGGCCAAAGTATTTTAGCTGCCGAACTTTGACCTCCCTCATTAGTTCTCTTTTCATACCTAGAGTTTCTAGGACCTCCTTATTTGTTTTCATCTCTTTCCATGAGATACGCCCCATTCTTCTATATATCCACATTTCAAGAGCCTCAATTCTTTCTTCCAAATGCTTATTCATCGTCCATGTTTCTGCACGATACAGAAATGCAGAATATATATAACACTTTTTGATTCTCAGTTTTAATTTATGAGATAACTGTTTTGATGTCAGTATATGTTTTATGTTGTTGAATATAGCTTTGGCTACTTTTACACACAAAAATGTGTCACGGCTGTAGATTGTGTAAATAATCCAGTAACAGGGAGTAACGTAAAAAAGGAATGAATGAAGAAAACAAGGTGGTGACACAATATATGAGGTTTTAAATAAACAGTATCGTGAAGAAGATGGAGCATAGGGAAGTGTGATAAAATTGGGTTAGGTTGAATGGTACATGTGGAAGAGATCCACAATAAGTATTTCACATTATTTAATTTTTTTGGGGGGATGACTACTGGTAACAGACTACCGCAACCCCCGGGTAAAAAATTAAATTTTTTTTTCTTCATCTGAGAGCTACATACAATAGGCTCACAACGCACGAATAATGCGCAGATGACTAATAACAGCAATTTATAATGTCAAATTAAGGTAAAGTCGAAGCATAGATCGACTTGTGAGAATATATCTCAACATCTCAGAGAAAGCATTTCTCTAAGTATAAATATTTCCAGGGAGGTGCCACCAACGTATACCACATTGCTGGCAATGACACAATGCATATAACAATTTCATATTTAAGCACTATAAGTACATGATTGACAAAGAAGAAAAATCATCAAAGAACAGCGGTGAATATATATCAATGAACGTAGTGATAGTAGTGATACAATCACTATATTACAAATTACAATGTGTATCTATCTTGATATAGAGAGGAACTATTATAGACTTAGACGTGTTAAGAAGTCCAAGACCTAACAGTTAGGTGGAATCATGTGGGCATCTAGACCCCCTACAGACCACTAATATAAGCCCTATGTTACTTGGGAACTCTTATATTAGTCACCTCACCAACCGCCCACGACATAGACACACAAATAATATGTAAACATTTAAACATAAATACATAAATATTTTATAAATGGAATGTGTTGTAGCGAAGGTTCAGCTGTTATCTAATGGCACAGTTTCTAATGTAAATACAATAAACTGCCACTTTAATAAACATAAAATTTTGAACTAAACTATTACACTGTTCAACATATAGAGCAGTTCAAGAAGCTCCAACGTTGATGGTTCTCATAACTACTAAACGTAGGACTTATGACCTGTACTGCATTTTTTCCAAATAAGTTAAACGTATGTTTGTAACTCGCTATGATGTCCAACGAAAAAAATGTCAACAAGCGCTGACCTAGTTTCAGTATTCGCTTGATAGGTCATGTGAGGAACTGTTGACAAAGTGTAGACTCTCACTGCTGGTGTGTCGTATCAGGCGTCATGGAAATGATCTGGTATGAGTAGCTGACTTCCATGTGGTGTCTACTGTGCAGGTTAGACCCAGAAAGCTGGCCTACCACATTGATAAACGTCATTTTCTGGTCACCACGTTAATAAAGCTGGTATTGGTGTAAATGGTCAACTCTAAACCGGCACAGTGTTGGGCATACAGGTCACCTTGTCCAAAAACGTAATGAGGCCCCGACAAGGATGTAATGTTGACTATGAGTGTTAATGTGAGTGTCAATACGCGAATGCATGGATTGTTCTGAAGAGTTGACTAGAAGATCAAACACTCACTCACACGTAGCTAGAAGTTAATGATGCAGACTACTGTGGTCGTTTCATACTGTTTAATTGGACGCACACACTTGGACAGTACGGGTATAGTTACAGGAAAACAGGTCGACATATATCATCATACTGTTGATCAATGGTCTACAATCTTAAGTTGGCATTCATGTTGAAGAACATTACAATGGAACGTCCGTAGACAAGCACATAAATTTCCACTGTTTATAAATATAACCATCAGGCCTTACTGACTGATTATGTCAGTTAATAAATAATGTTCAAGCATGACTCCTAGACAGAACCTCTTTTCTAGCGAAGATTCCTTTAAGTAAAGTTCAGCAAATATTTCTGGAGATAATGTTAACCCACCAGTATTGGGTTTTCTTTATAACTGTGATCTCTTAATCATCACCTGATAATAAGGGGCATCCCTGTTCTCTGATCGATGATCGACAAAAAATATAGGATCCAAAATGGCTTCTGGTTCCAGTGAGCATTACTCACTATACATATGCATAGTACAGCTTCAATAAAGGCTTTGTTCATGAACACAAATGTTTCTACAAGAATCAGCATATTCTTTCATCATAACTGCTGCATACAATCATATTCAGTGCTGCTAGGTAACATGTCTACCCGACATATTGATATAGATAATCATCATGTAGACGTCTGCCCATCTAAGCCTAGGAAGAAAAAGTTCAGCAAAAAGTTCTTTTACCTGGGCATGGGAAATACACTAGCAGAACACATACGCCCTCTCCTGGCGTTCCAGAATAAACACTGGGGAACTCATAGACTTAATGATCATATCAGAAACTATCTTCTTCCCCATAATAGATCACAGCGATCAACAAACTTCGGACTGGTCTCCGACATGGCATTCATCAGGCTCCATCATCACGGAAGACCCTTTTTCGTCTCCACATGCGCAGATCACCCGTTGGCTTGTCACACCGATTACGGAAACAACGGCAGATGGATCTATTTGTTGTTGCCCTAAAGACGCCACTAGGCGTGATGGGAAACTACAACAGAGAAAATCAATCTGCTGTTGCCCTTAAGACGCCACAAGGCGTGATGGCCTCTGACTGCTTGGTCGGTCTTTGGCTAAGGACGGAAGAAGAAGAAGAAGACATGCGCAGAAACTGCCTGACCCCAAAGTACAGTACAAGGAAAAATAGTCCCACTTAGACATACAAAGATATCACGATATAAGACCGAATCGTCTTAAATAGACAAGGAGTAAACATAGACTCGGAATATAAACATTCCTGCATAAACCTAAGCAAGAACAATCTGTTTCTGGCCCAACAAGGAACAGACCAACAAAATCTGGATTCCTACGCCAAGTTCGATATTCAGGGGAGATAACCCATATAACAAAAGTATCAATCAACCATGGGTGATATATCTTTGGCCAGGAAAGCATCCTGATTTTCAAAACAAATACTTTCCCTCAGACAAATAAATATTATAATAACTACATACATTGCCACCAGTAATCTGTTGGTAACAGGGGAGTAGATCATATATGACTATATAATAAGTATTGAGATAAGATGCATACAGACAATATTTGATGACATGAATAATGTTGATAAGGTAAATGGAAATGATATAATTGTTCTGCCTTATGAAAATAATTTTGATTCATACATGACCAGTAATGTGAATTAATTTGTGATGAAGAGTGTCACATACTACTTTCAGATGAGTAAGGTGTGAGAGACTCGACAGATAGAGGAAAAGATTTTTTTTGAGACAAGAACGAAGTAGCAAAGAGACTGAGGATAGGGACAGATTTAGTAGAGATAAGATGGGTCTTGGAGAAAAGGGAAACATTTTTTCTGTAAGAGAAATTTTGTTTTACAGGTGGGAGAGAAAATACAACGGTACAGTGGGTAGCTACAAAAATTCGGTTACAAGTGTTTTTGTGGTAGAGATTAATGGATATTAAATTAATGGTCTAAGATGGTTTGGCCATGTCTGCAGAATGGGAGAAGATCGGATACCACGACAAGCATGGGAAACAAAGAGCCAAGGATCCAGACCCCGAGGACGACCCAGAGTCCGCTGGGAGGACAACATTAGACAATCTCTGAAGGACCGAGGACTAGAATGGAACCAGGCCAGGAGGAAGACAGCCGATAGGATAGTCTGGCGCTCTCTCTTCCAAACCTCTACACCTCACGGTAGAAGGGGAACGACTAAGTAAGTAAGTAAGTAAATTAATGGTCTAAGGGGAATAATTGAGAGAACGAGAAGAAGAGATCAAGAGTAGTGTTACATCCCTTCCTAAGTGCAAGGTCATCTATACCTTTGTTTATGTTTGAAGTTTTGTTTTTTGGGTGAACTCGGCTAAGTGATAGTAAACTCACGGACTTTTAAGTGCTCCGGTGAACTGTTTGTCAGACAAAGTTGTCCTACAATGTTCGCAAATAGTTGTTTTTGTAAATCGAAGTTTTAGATTAAGTCAGTCAGATCCCAGATGCGATCGCGTTAGCAAGCAAGTTTTTGCTTTTGAGTGTGTAAAGTTAATATTTAGAAATGGCAAGTGAATTGAGAGTTTTCATCGAGTGATAAGCCAAATGTTTTGGTTGATTCTACTGTAGCAGAAACGTTATAACTATCACTCAGACGCTCAATCGCTTGTACGCCACAGTTACGTATGACAGTTCGTATTTTATTCTGTAGACAAGATGTCAGTGTTCCCAGTCAGAGATAAATGTGTGTATTTCGAAAACCCAGTTACGTTGAATATTTAAGTCTCATAACAAATAGTGAAGTGCAGTAGACAAGTTGGCAGGCTTGTGAGCAAGAGATAGACGTGGTAAAGCTACATCCCTGGCGGTTAGGCCAGTTTCACTAAGATACGCCAAGACAGAAATAGGAGAAATATTTCAGAACATAAAAGAGACAATTACTAAACATACAAATTTAGATGGCAGATAAAATATTGACAACAGTGGTTCTCAAGCTATGACCACAATAACTACTAGAGGCAGTATGAATACAGAAGCAGCAGGAGCGAGAGAGAGAACAAAATGACACTGGATTATTGTCTACTGAATTTTGCTGTACAAGTCTACCAACCACAGGTGGAAGGTTGGGCATATCATCTTTCAACCTTTTTGATCACTTCTGTAAATAAAGTTTAACATTTACTGTCTACTGCTGTCAGCGTGAAGTCATTTATCAACTGTTGAAATCATTTATCAACTGTCAGTATATGAACTGTTGTCGTCTTTAAAGAAATAATTTTTCATTACCACAAATAAGCTGCCTACTGTCTAGGGTAGAGATACGAAACCTATACGATCCACAAAAATAGAAGTAGTGTATAATAGAAAGCCATCATTATCAACAGCCATTTGTATGTCAACGGCCACATGGCACTGATGTGACATAGTTGTGACATTGTTGTAACATTGCTGTGACATTACTGTGACATAGTTGTGACATTGCATGACATTGTTGTGACATTACTGTGACATTTTTGTGACATTGTTATACATTATTGTAACACTGTTGTGGCATGTTGTGACATTGTTGTGACATTATTGTAAAATTTCTGTAACACTGTTGTGACATTGTTATGACATTATAGTGACATTGTTTAAACATTTTTGTGACATTGATGTGACATTATTGAGACATTGCTGCGACGTTATTGTAACATTGTTGTGACATTATTGTAACATTGTTGTGATAGTGATGTGGCATTGTTGTGATAGTATAGTGACATTGTTGTGACATCGTTTCATGTATATCCAATAGATACAAGTAAGGATGTATCAATGTTAAAACAAATGAACGTCATCAGACCTGAAAGTCTTTGATATTGGGACATGCACCCTAATATAGCCGATAGGTTTAACCAAACCGAGGCAAAATTTTATATAAAAAAAACAATTTAAAAAATGAAGTGACATTTTAGTCATCGCGTACATCTTCCTCACCTCATATTATAAAGAGCATGTCATAAGAGTTAATTATTATGAGGATATGCTTGTGACTGGCAGTATCATTAAGTTAAAAACATTGCTACAAACACCACAGCTGCATTAACACATCTATACTTTGATGCAGCTTTCTGCAAGTGAAGTAAGACAAGCTACATTAAGGGATCCAATCTCAATAAGCATTACAAAGGGAAAAAACAATGATAAAATAAAGATATTCACTCATTCTCTCCCCTGTCACAAAAAAAATATTTTTTACTCCTAGCTCTAGATCCAACCTCAACATTTTGTTTCTTGTTTGTGTTTGTTTCTTTGTTTTGTTTTCCACTATTGCAGGGAACAGATGTAAAAAGGCAGTATTCCTTATTCCTTTCCTCTTCCTTTTCATTTTGCATCTTACAGAGCATGCCGAAGAAGAAGGAAAGAAAATCTAAACAGAAAGTAGGGCTACAAATGAAGAGTTAAAAAAAAATCATAAACAACTATAGAGACAAATGGCTTAAGGATCACCCAGAGTCCAGTATTATAAAACTATGCTATACATTACCAAGACGAGATCAAGTGAATATTTTTAGACTGAGAACCTGCCCTTGCAGACTCAGATACCTTCTGTACAACATATCTGAAAATTTAACAGACACATGTGTGTCCATGTAAAGGGGGACAAGCAGACAAATGTGTGTCCATGTAAGGGGGGACAAACAGACAAATGTGTGTCCATGTAAGGGGGGAGAAGCAGACAAATATGTGTTCATGTAAAGGGGGACAAGCAGACAAATGTGTGTCCATGTAAGGGGGGACAAACAGACAAATGTGTGTCCATGTAAGGGGGGACAAGCAGACAGTAGAACATGTACTCCAACACTGTCAGCTCCATGAGAGGAGCACGGTGTCAGCATGACCTACAACAGATGAGGGAGAAACCTAAGACTGACTGCTAGCTTTATAAGAGAGAGATGTGGTTATCTGAGAGGGAACGACGAAGAAGATGAAGGTGAAGATGAAGAAGAAGAAGATGAAGACAGAGCATGGAGCCACCAACCCTGCCACAAACATTCCAATTCTCTTGTAGCAGTTGTCTCTGTGTCAATTAGTTTTATATAACATGGCTGCTAGCCCACGCCCAACCTCATAAATTAGTTGCCTAGTACGACATGCCTGATGGTGCAGTAGTTCTATTCTTCCTTCATCCTCTCAGACACCCGTAAAACTGTGCTGAGCGCTTATCTCTTTGCCATGATGAAAGAAGACTAGAGTCATTCGTTCTCTCAGACACCCGTAAAACTACGGTCATTCGTTCTCTCAGACACCCGTAAAACTACGGTCATTCGTTCTCTCAGACACCCGTAAAACTACGGTCATTCGTTCTCTCAGACACCCACAAAACTACGGTCAATCTTTTACGCAGACACCTGTAAAACTACGGTCATTCGCTCGCTCAGACACCCGTAAAGCTACGGTCAATCGTTCTATCAGACACCCGTAAAACTACTGTAATTAGTTCTCTCAGACACCCGTAAAATTGTGCTGAACGTTTATCTCTTTGCCCTGATGAAAGAAATTTAAGGTCATTCGTTCTCTCAGACACCCCTAAAACTACGGTCAATCGTTCTCTCAGACACCCGTAAAACTACGGTCATTTGTTCTCTCAGACACCAGTAAAACAACGGTCATTCGTTATCTCAGACACCCGGAAAACTACGGTCATTCGTTCTCTCAGACACCCGTAAAACTACGGTCAATCGTTCTATCAGACACCCTTAAAACTACGGACATTTGTTCTCTCAGACACCCGTAAAACTACGGTTTTATAACACACAAGGAAGAAAAAGCCGAGGCCTGTTAACAGTAAAATAATATGAGACAAACATAAATGTATGTTATCAGGTGCGGTCAATCGTTCTCCCAGACATCCGTAAAACTAGGGTCATTCGTTCTCTCAGACACCCGTAAAACTACGGTCATTCGTTCTCTCAGACACCCGTAAAACTACGGTCATTCGTTCTCTCAGACACCCGTAAAACTACGGTCATTCGTTCTCTCAGACACCCGTAAAACTACGGTCATTCGTTCTCTCAGACACCAGTAAAACTACATTCAATTGTTCTATCAGACACCCTTAAAACTACGGACATTCGTTCCCTCAGACACCCGTAAAACTACGGTTTTATAACACAAAAGGAAGGAAAACTCGAGGCCTGTTAACAGTAAATTAATATGAGACAAACATAAAGGTATGTTATCAGGTACGGTCAATCGTTCTCCCAGTGTTTATGTAATCAGATTCATTCTGGATTTATTACCACATATTTTGCCATTGTACTTTTCAATTATTGACTGTTCCTTGATTCGCTGTTTATGCGATCAGAGTCCTCATGGATTATTACCACATATTTGCCATTATAACCTGTGACAATGTTTCTGTTCTTTCGTGTACTTTGCGATGTTACTGTGTCGTAAATAAACTGTGTAAAGTTAAACTAGTTGGTCAATTTCATGACCTTACTTTACTGTTGTGTGGGTGAGAGGAAAGCAGAATACTACACACCCGAAGAACCAATGACATCCACGTATTGTTAGATTGTACAACTGTCGGCCACCTGTAAGCCCGACCATACTGACTTTGTCCTTGTCAGTGATTCGACATACACACCCACCAACACAAACATTCACACAGTAGCAGAAGTGATGGCCTGTGTGGCCTGTTATAGAGAATATACTACTTACTTACTTAGTCGTTTCCCTTCTACCGTGAGGTGTAGAGGTTTGGAAGAGAGAGCGTCAGAATATCCTATCGGCTGTCTTCCTCCTGGCCTGGTTCCATTCTAGTCCTCGGTCCTTCAAAGATTGTCTATTGTTGTCCTCCCAGCGGACTCTGGGTCGTCCTTTGGGGTCTGAATCCCTGGCTCTTTGTTTCCCATGCTTGTCGTGGTAGCCGATCTTCTCCCATTCTGCAGACATGGCCAAACCATCTTAATTGGGACTGTTCTACTTGGGTCTGCAGGGGGTAGGATTTAAGGCCTTGACATATCGTCTGGTTGCGTACCATGTCTCTTCTTGTTACTTCAACCACCTTCCTCAGACACCTCATTTCTGAGATTTGGATCTGGCTTTTATGGGTTGTTATAGAGAATATACATTAACATTTATTTATTTACTCATGAAATAGATTGCAACTTTGGTGGAAAAAGATGGGACTGAAGTGACAAGAGAATTCTGTACCCGGGAAATACATTGTGTGTGTATATATATACTACTCGTCAAAAGTCAAGGGCCACCCTATTATTTTCAATACACTTTTATATAAGCGCGTAGAATGATTAAACGAAGAATGTTTTTAGTAAAAATGGGTGCAATATCTTCCTCTGACAGTCCTCTATGCACTTTAAGCATAAAAACAACTCACCGACAACCATGGTGATCACGTGCAATTTGGTTTGCTGACCATAAATTCACATTTTTAATCTGCTTTTTCAAACTTCCGTACAACCAAACAGGTGAAGTAATCGTGCTGATTGACATTACACGTGCAATGGCGACTTTTTAGACGGCTTGCAGTGTCACACTCTACTATCCAAAGAATTTTGGAGAGATTTCAGGCCACAGGAAGTGTGGAGGATCGCCACCGGCCAGGTCGCCCTAGATGCACCAATAGACATGATGACCGGTACCTCTTGTTGTCAGCCCTGCGCCATCGAACAGTGACTTGTTCCACTCTAAGATGTCAGCTGAGACAAACTGTAAACGTTAATGTCAGTCAAAGCACCATTCGCAGACGTTTACTTGAATTTGGACTGGCTGCTCGACGTCCTGCAGTCAGAATCTGTCTTACTCCTGCTCATCGCAGAGCACGTGTAGCTTGGTGTCGCCAGCACATCCGATGGACAAGGCAACAATGGAGTCAAGTTCTCTTCACTGATGAATCTCGCTTCATTGTGTCATTCAATGATGGCAGGATTCGAGTTTGGAGACGACCAGGAGAGCGATTTACTGATGACACAATTTGAGAGGTGGATCGTTATGGTAGGGGTTCTGTCATGGTCTGGGGAGGTTTCTACAGACACGGCAGGACCCCACTCTACGTCATCCAAGGCAACTTGACCGGCCCAAGATACCAGAACGAAATCTTGAGACCAATTGTTCAGCCTGCTCTGGAGGCCATAGGTGGTAATGCCATCCTCTAAGATCATAACGCTCGACCATATCGAGCTCGTGTGGTGCATGAGTTTATTCAGCAACATGGGATCCATCAGGATGGCGTGGCCAGCTCATTCACCTGACCTTTCTCCAATTGAGCACCTCTGGGATGTCCTTGGTCGAAGATTGTCAACAAATCACCCCCTGCCAATGGATGTTGCACAGCTGACTGCATTTCTGCTTCAGGAATGGCAAGCTGTTCCTCAGAACACTCTTCGGACCCTTGTGGACTCGATGCGTCTATGCTGTCTTGTATGCCTTGCTGCAAACGGTGGTCATACCCGATTTTGAAATGTCTATTTGTCTAATATCTAGTGTGTGACTTTTGGGTGACACACTTCACAGCGTTTGAATTGTGGTTTTTTATTTCTTTACGTGATATATAATATACTGATAAAATATCAGATTTGTTTTTATGGTTTCTTTAAGTGTGCCCTTGACTTTTGACGAGTCCTGTAGGTGCTCAGTCTCCCTCAGCAAATGTCGAAGAGTATGAATGTTATGTGTACCTGAAGCACGCTGGTTGAACATACGGCGGATGCATCCTCTCTCACGTCCATTTCTGCTAGTCCCATGTTTGATGCCAAACTCCAATAGCTTTAGCCTTGTTGATTCATCCATCGCAGTGTCATCATCCAGCAGGCGATGATTAATAGCTCTCTCTCTCTCTCTCTCTCTCTCTCTCTCTATATATATAGATATATATATATATATATATATATATATATATATATATATATATATATATATATATATATATATATATATATATATATATTATCTTTTATATACATATATTCACAATGTATTTCCCGGGTGCAGAATTCTCTTGTCACTTCAGTCACATCTTTTCCCACCAAAGTTGCAATCTATTTTATGAGTAAATAAATAAATGTTAATGTATATTATCTATAACAGGCCACACAGGCCATCACTTCTGCTACTGTGTGAATGTTTGTGTTGGTGGGTGTGTATGTCGAATCACTGACAAGGACAAAGTCAGTATGGTCGGGCTTACAGGTGGCCGACAGTTGTACAATCTAACAATACGTGGATGTCATGGGTTCTTCAGGTGTGTAGTACTCTGCTTTCCTCTCACCCACACAACAGTAACGTAAGGTCATGAAATAGACCAACTAGTTCAACTTACTTACTTAGTCGTTCCCCTTCTACCGTGAGGTGGAGAGGTTTGGAAGAGAGAGCGCCAGACCATTCTATCAGCTGTCTTCTTCCTGGCCTGGTTCCATTCTAGTCCTCGGTCCTTCAAAGATTGTCTAATGTTGTCCTCCCAGCGGACTCTGGGTCGTCCTGGAGGTCTGGATTCCTGGCTCTTTGTTTCCCATGCTTGTCGTGGTAGCCGATCTTCTCCCATTCTGCAGACATGGCCAAACCATCTTAGTGTGGACTGTTCTATTTGGGTCTGCAGCGGATGGGATTTTAGGCCTTGACGGATCGTCTGGTTGCGGACCATTTCTCTTCTTGTTACTTTAACCACTTTCCTCAGATACCTCATTTCTGAGGTTTGGATCTGGCTTTTGTGGGTTGTAGTCATTGCCCACGACTCGCATCCATATGTCAAGACTGGGACATAGGTGGAGCGGTATACAGCCATCTTCGTTTTCTTACCAACCTCTTTCTTGCTGAGGAATCCACGATTTATGGCCTGAAAAAGTCTCCCAGCCGCTGCTTTTCGAGTGCCCAACTCTTCTTTGATGCCTCCCTTTCAGTCTATAATAGCTCCGAGATATTTAAAGTGGTCGACCTGCTCCAGGATCTGTTCTCCCAACTTAATCTGATGTTTTCTTTCTTCTCGTGATATCACCATGGATTTTGTTTTAGAGCTGCTTATGACCATCCCTCTCTTCTCCAGCTCTTCCTTCCAGACTTGCAGGTTGGATTGGAGATGTGCCTCTGATTTAGCAATCAGGGCAACATCATCAGCAAATGCCAGCTTCAAAATATAGACCTGTCTCATCTTCCAGTACCCCACTGAATACTTTCTTGTTCTCTCCTTACATGCCTTGATTACATCGTCCATAAGGAGTATGAAGAGGTAAGGTGATAGGATATCACCTTGTCTTACACCAGTGGTGGTCCTGAACTTTTATGACTTATGGTTTGCTGTCCTCACATAATTTCTGCAAGACTTGTAGAAGCTCTGTATAGCATGCATCAGAGGTGGTGGAATATTCTTCTTTGCCAAACAGTCCCAAAGTTTGCTCCAGGGGACCCTGTCAAACGCCTTTTCCAGATCTATGAAACAAAGATTGATCTCACTCTTATACTCAAGGGCCTTTTCACTCAGCTGTCTGGGTGTGAAGATTAGGTATTTGAGTACTTCGGTTTGCTCGGAATCCGCACTGGACCTCATCCAATTGTGGCTCAGCAAGGCGTCGGAGTCTCTGCTCTAGGATTCTAGAGTAGATTTTACCAGGGACACTGAGAAGGGATATGCCTCTATGGTTTCCACATTGTCGATTGTCACCCTTTTTGAAAATTGGTGTTATGATGGCAATCTCCCAATCCTTTGGTATGGTCTTGTTGCACCATGCTGCCTGTAGGACCTTTAAGAGTAACAGGTCGCCTGATGCTCCCATGTACTTAACCATTTCTGCTGTTATACCATCATGCCCTGCTGCTTTGCCCATCTTGATTTTCTCTAGTGCTGCCCTCAGTTCTTCCATCTTTATGTCATCTTCACCATCATTGGTTTTCTCTTCTGTGCTAGTGGTTATCATTTCTGATGCTTCACCATGCTCACCATCCAGGAGTTGTGAGAAATATTCTTTCCATCTTTCCATTACTTCTTTCGGGGCAGTAAGCAATTTGCCTTGCCTGTCCTTTATAAATTTGAGAGGGCATTGTTTTTCCTTCCTCATGTTCTTCAGGGTCTTATAGAACAATTTCTGGTTTTCTTGTGCATCTTTTTCTAGCTTTTCTCCCAATTCTTCCCAGGACTTCTGTTTTGCTGCTAGCACTTTGTTCTTTGCTTCTGTTCTGAGTGTCACATATTCTCTATATTTTTCCATTTGTCCTGTTGTGTTTTTAGCTCCTAAGTATTGTTTCCATGCCATTTTCTTCTCTCTTATTTTCTCTTTGACTTCCTCTGTCCACCAAGGTGTCCTCTTTCTCTGGTTCCCAAGTCGGACTTCACCGCATGCTTCTGCAGCAGCTGTCTTTATGATATCCTTGAATTTATCCCAGAGGGTTTCCAAGTCATCAGGTCGTTCTTCTGTGTTGCTCACTGCTGTAGCAATAAGCCACTGATATCTGGTCTTAATTTCTGGCTCTCTCAGCTTGTAGGTCCTAATGCTCATTTCTCCTGCTCGTTTACTTGGTTTCTTGCGTGATGTTGGGCAGTTCCTAGGCTGAGCAACTCTTTCAGTTGTTCGTTTGATTGTTAGCAGGTAGTGATCACTTCCAATCTCTGGCCCCCTCCAGACTCTTGCATCTCGGACATATCTGAATGAGATTCTCCGAACAATGGCATAGTCGATCACTGACTTCTCATTCTTGGTTGGTTTACATCTAGTGTATGCATGTATGCGCTTATGGGGGAACTTTGTGTTTGTAATTATCAGATTCTGCTCACTGCAGAATCTAAGGAGTCGCTTTCCATTGTCATTGAGAGTATCTTCTCCATATTTTCCGATAACTCTACCCCATCTAGCATGGTCATTTCCAACTGTGGCATTAAAATCTCCGAGCATGATAACTTCATCTAGGCAGTCATCCATTGTCCTTTGAAGCAGCTCGAAGAATTCCTCCTTGACCTCCGCTCTCTCATCCTCATTTGGCCCATACACTATGACCAGGTTGACTATGGTTTCTCCTTCTTTTAGTTTTACAACCATAATGCGCTCCGAGACAAAGTTCCATCCCTTGATACTATCTTTTTGATTTTTGGCCACAATGCAACCCACGCCCCTTTTAGCTCTTTCAGATATGGGTACACCACTGTAGAGCAACGTGTTGCCATCGAGATCCATGACCCCTTGTCCTTTTTTCTTCGTTTCCGTTATAGCCAGGATTTCTAGTTTTGCTTTCCTCATCTCTTCCACCAGCTCCTCTTCCTTCCCATTTATACTTCTTGTTCCAAATTCCATAAGTCTTAGTCCGTAGTCCGTTCCAGTTCGTCGAATTTAGAATCAGTCCGGTTTTCTCTCTTGTATTGCTCGTAATCATAGTTTAAGACAAACAGGTGATTGGCCTGTTGTGCCTTTGCATGGTGGAGGGGCTGCCTCCTTACGGCCTCCATGCAGGCCGCCCTCCTCCTTTTTCATCCGGGCTTGGGACCGGCATAGGCGGAGTTCTAGTTCAACTTTACACAGTTTATTTACGACACAGTAACATCGCAAAGTACACGAAAGAACAGCAACATTGTCACAGGTTATAATGGCAAATATGTGGTAATAATCAATGAGGACGCTGATCGCATAAACAGCGAATCAATGAACAGTGAATCATTACAAAATACACTGGCAAACGTGGTAATAATCCATGAGGACTCTGATCGCATAAACAGCGAATCAAGGAACAGTCAATCATTACAAAATGCACTGGCAAAATATGTGGTAATAAATCCAGAATGAATCTGATTACATAAACACTGATTCATCATACCTTGAAATAGCAAAAAATATCCATACGGAATTGGTTGCGTAAATAGAACCGGTCATAAATAGTCATAGCCGAAAAAATCCATGGCATTTGAATAATATCTTAAAACTCTTCCCTTCAAAACATACTGGTCACACTAGCGAGACAAACAAACGTCTCGAAGCCCTGCCAGATACACACTCTCATTGAGATTATAGTTTCTCAGTACAGCTCAGCGAAGTCGCTCGTGCGCGAACTAAACTGCTTGACAACTGAGCTCAGCTCATCCGTCTTCCCACCCAACTACTACTAAGAACATTCGAACACTTTCTTTATTTTTTTTAAAAACTAACACATACTCAGTTGAGCAATGTTCCAAAATTATCGTAAACAAACTACCCAAATAAAAAATCTACTCATTACTTTAAACGTGCTTACTAGAAAAAAACAGCCCCGTACATAAAAATCATTAACACTTAATTCCTACTAAAAAAATGACTTAACAGATTACACCGAACCCCGGGGAAAAAATGATACCTTTTTTTTTTTTGGAAAATTACATCAACGAAAAATGTGAGGTCGATGAAATTCTAATATCTGCAACAAAGAATTACACTATGTTAAGTCATATCAATAACCCAACAATACATGGATGGAAGTATGTGTAAAGTAAGAAGATGAAGTATACAAAGATAATCAAATTCAAACACAGATGAAGTATATCAAGTATAGACTAAGTATGAAACAATAAGTGGAAAGTGAAAAGAAGAGATGAAGTGAAATGAAGAATGACCAGCAATGACATGTGTGTAATGAAAGAAAACAATGATACAAAATGGTAACAATTTAAATTAAACAATGCATTGTATAACAAAAAAAAAAAAAAAAACTATTGTGGCAAAACAGGATGGAATAGAAAGGCAATACATATATAAACCAAAAAACAAAAAGAAAGCTACAATCTAAAGAGAGCATACTATGCAAGAGAAACAAGTTAATTATCTTATTCATTACTAATGTGCTTATTATAGCAATAAAAAAATAATACCCCATATACACAGTTACTACTGGCGCACAATTAAGTGCTTGGTAATGCACATAAATAACAATATCAGCAAGAAAAAAAAAACCACACTTGGTAAATGTACACCACTGAACTGTATCGTAATGATACGTTAAGTTTAAATAGTATTATTACTACAATTGACATACGTTCGACGTTTATCAAAACACTGTCGTATATGAATAATATGGTAATGACATGTCACATGAAAATGAAAGAACACAATGTCCTAAATAAGTTATACAATATCAAAAGCTCCAGTGGTCTTAAAAAATCCTGTGGGTATGAAGAGACAAAATCATCCACTGCGGAGTCAAAATTCCGAATGGCTTGAATAGAACAGTCAAACTGGCGCAAGACGACAAGTAGAACAGGTTGTAGAGTAACTGCTTAAACATGTAACAAAACAGCTCCGATTCTCATCGAGAAGCCGTTCCTGCGAATAATCAAATGAAAATTTATGTTTGGTAACGGTAGGATTTTATGAGAGAAAAAAGTTAACTTTAAATTCAACCTACCGGATGTGGCCGTGCAAACTTCAGACCACATTATGATGTTAATCAAACCTTCCTCCATTACACGATAATCATTAGTTATATAGGGTGATAAAAGTGTTCGAAAAATAATAGTCGCATGAGAAGTAAGTCGCACTGAGGACAATGCGCTGCATGAAATACATACACCAGAAAAAGCAAGTAGAAACGTAACAATATCTGCATGTAGCAGAATTAGGAACCAATTGCAAATTGTGGTGAAAAGAAACACCATTGTCCCGCTCAACAACCATACGAGCGTCCCGATTGGTATAGAAGGATACTAAAGCTTCATTATACCTGATATTGTGAGATGACAAAACACGCACAAATTGACGTTTGCCGTGAAGTGAAAAAAAATTAGCCACTGCTTGCCATGTAGTATGAGGTGGTAGATTGCGCACTAATACGGTGCGTGAGCGTGTAATAACACCACCACATGTGGGGATCGAACCCACGACTTGCGCGTTATCAGCACGAAATTGTGCTCTAGGTGGATGGTGTGCTCTCTCTAACGAGGGAGAACCTTGGTTATTTCTTGTATTTTTGCATGTGGGAATGTGCTTAAAAGGTGCATCATACTGACTGTGCAGAGTATGATGAGTAACAGCACCACCGAAACCACTGTGCAAAGGAATGATAGAATCCTTATTGTTACGAACATAATGGGTATTATTTTGGGAACGAGAACTAATAGTTTTGCCCCCTGTTACGAATTTATCAGAACTCTGAAAAGTCGATGCACGGTTGGTCTGTTTAGCCTTGACATGAAATTTATCCGAGTTTTTACCGTGATCTAAAGGACTGACTGTTACGATAGGATTACTTTTGTTGGCCTGACGCCACAAATCACTCCTATTAGAGGCAGTATCGTTATTACGTGGGAAATTGTATTTGCCTCGAAAAGATTTGTTTACACCATATTTAATGTCATGATTAGCAGTGAGTGCATATGGCTGACTCTTTGCATTTGTGAAGTGTTGATCATCAACTTTATGTCTAACACTGTCAACCTTGACAGTAGACAACACCTTGTTGTTTAAGACAATATCTAATAGGCCATCAACTCTGTTTCCCAAATTAGCAATTTCACCCTTTAGCTGTGAGATTTCTTCACCTTGCTTGATATTTATTTTCTTCAATTCAATAGTTTCAATTACTTCACTCTGTAGTAATAAATCTAATTTAGCCAATTTGCTATCATACTTATTTTCGAGGTGAACATATGAATGTCCATTGTCAGGCGTTACCATTTCCTTGTCCTGCGAAATTAATCTCAAACGAGTCACTTCTAATTTTAATTCTTGAAGCTGAACAAATTGAGACTGAGTCTCTCTATGTACTCTCTGTTATATTTCTTGTTCTCGCCTAGTTCTCATTTGTCGTGCTATTTTCTTGAATTTCTTATTTTGTGCTGTCAACATATGTGGTTGTATACATTCCATATTCCTGGCCTTTTCCTGTGCCAGTTCCAGTTGGAGTGCCTCAATAGCGCTATGACGGCTATTCATCAGATCATCAACCTCCTCCGGAAATAATGTTTGCTTCTCGTTAAGTTGGCGACAGAGATCTACATTATCATTCAATAGATCAACAGGCGTTTCTGTATATGACGTCTCACGTTCCTGGGCCAAAACATTTAATTTTCCACACATCTCCTTCCATGTTTGGACTTCTTGCGTGAGATCTTTCACTTCGACATGTTTGTCTTCCATCTCAGCTTCCAAAGCTTTAATCTTACACAATGCTGAATTCAAAGCAGCTTGTGAACCAGTAAGATCCAATTTGCGTAGATCACTTTCAAAATTGGACTGTGTCACATATAATTCACTCTCCTCAGCAATATCCTCGAACAACTGTACCTTTTCCTGACGACACTGTTTGTCGTCTGTTATTTGAGTCTCGTGAACCTCGTCGTTGCGTATAGCGTGGTGTATGTTTTTCAATATCTGACCATGTGGTACATGGAGGTATTTTGCAAAAAAAAATACAAAGATGCCAAAGCATTAATTCTGCTAGTTCCTTAGCAATGAATATATGATGTACAGAATGAAAATTAAAATCCACAAGCTCCTCCAGATCTGATGCCGTATGACATAAAAAACGGTTTAATACAAAATCCTCAAGTTCTGGGCCTTGTAAACCATCATCCTTACCATCCTGGAGAAGATCCTCAAGTGCAGACAATAGGTCCAGTGTAGACATTTTATGAGTTTCCAACTCACTCAGCTAAATATTTCTCAAAGAAGTTCAACGTATCCCTTAATTACTATATAACAAGTTCCTGTCTATAAAAATTTTATAAATTCCTATCAATGTGAGGGAAGTTAATAGTATATTATTATCTAGCCATAAGTTATTTATGCATAAAAAATCATATAATAAGTCTGTTAAAGTCAGTTTGTTTTAAGCTTTCGATGTAAACTTTTTTATACTATGGTCTAAGGGAGTTAGCAGGTTGTAATATTTTTGAGACAGGTCTGATTTAGTTGTTGTCTCCCTTGACTTGCCATTTGATCATTTAAGATTTTTTGTTCGAAGAATTTTCTTGAACAGTTTTCGAGAACGTTAGCTCGTGTGAGCTAAACTCACGTCACGCGATTATTCGTGCATGCGTGAATAATTTGGCGGGGACTGATATGCGATATCTCGTGACAGTTCGCTTTGGGCGCTTGACCAGGGAGGTCAGCCATGTTTCTCTGACTGTGTAAATGGGGAACAGAGTCCTCTGTGTGATAAAAATGTTTGAGAGTTTTCCCCTGTTATAATACGGACATATTTCCGAGAGCCAAGGATGGCGTATGTGATGTTTTATTCTTGGATGACAGTAAAGGTAAAAATACCCTTTAAGCTATTTTTTGTAGCCAAGAACTTTGTATTATGATGCTAAAAGCCCAAGATGGTTGGCTGACATTGAGGTGACTTTCTCCTGGTGCGGATGAGAGTTGTTGAAAACATTGATATTGTTATCTTGCTGTTGCTGTCGTTTTTGACGGTTTCATAAGACGTAGATCTATGTAATATTTTTTGATGATCTAAGTTAGAGAACTGTTGGTTAACTCCCTGGGACAGGTTGATTTAGGGTTATCTTCCCTTTGTTAGTCATTGTAGTTGACCTGTCTTAAAAGCGGGGTGAGCTGTTCTTAGATCTGTTCTGTCTACGCATGCGCAAGGCTTTTTAAGCGCGAACGGTGAAACTTCCGTGAGGGGTGATGAGCTAGGTTCTGACCGGACGAGTATGTCCGCTGTTCTTCTCTGCATTTTCTGGGGAAAAGATAGCCTTTTGTGAGACTGTGATGTTTGTGATTCTCCCCAGAGTTATTCTGTTCGTCAGGAATGACGACAGTTGTTATTAGTGTATTTCGTGGATTTCTGGCAAAGGTAAAATGAAACTTTATTATTATGCCTATGTTGCAGACCATTTTGTGAACCTGTGAGTGGAGCTCACCGTTCTTTGTTATACAGAGTCCATTAAGTGTGCTCGATGGAGCCAAGTTAGACTATACGTCTAACTATATTACAGAAGCCCAGTGGAAAGATATTGTTATTAAGATCGCATGTTGGCGATATATAATTACGGCGTGGATGATTATACCTGTCTATGAAGTATACACAGTTGTTATAGAGGCCCGTCATTACGGCCGCCATCTTTGAGCAGAAGAAGAAGTGTCTGGCGTGTGAAGCCAAATGAAGTCTTGACTTTGGTTATACAAGTTCATAGACTTTGATATTGATCAACTGGATCCGCCTTTATCGTGTGGCATATTTGTTGTAAGGCTACCTGACGTGTTTAATCAGGGGCCCTGAGCTACAGTAAGAAGGAGCGTATATTGTCAAGCCAGCTTTACTAGCATCTTACACATGAGCTATCCAAGATTTATGATGCTAGATATGAATGTTCATTACCACACATGAAATGTCCATGATCCTTTGTGCTATTGACTGTGTCGTCTGGCAGCGTACTGTTGCAGTAATAAATGTTGGAAAAAGTCATCGGTGCTAACTACATTTATGACTTTTACTTGTGGTGGAGTGAGTTTGTGTGTACCTGAATAAGAGCCTAAACGACTTCGTGTTCACGATCTGCTGCTTCTACACACACACACCATTACTCACTACAACATCTCACTACGAGTACTACACTTCTGAGAATACAACATGTATGCTGTTATGTGTGAGTGTCTACATTACACCCTGACAGTGCCTCAGGCTGATGACCTAGATACACGCAACTTATTTATGTTCAACTGAGCTTTCCTCTATACACATTCTTTATATTGTGTATTTATATACTATATGCATTTTTTGTTTACATGTTCTTTGTTTACATGTTGTGTTAGTGTGTATTTTGCTGGTTGGTTGGGTCTGGTGACTCCTTTAGAATATCCCACGTGATAGAGGGTCTAATGAGAGTGTTTTCGTTAGGGACTGTGCAAATTTTCCACAGTGAAATTTGCTAGCGACATTCATTGCTATTTTTGTTAGTTGTAACGAGGTGTTCCTTTTATCGTTGTTATTGTCATATTTTTTCTGTTCTTTAGTATTGATGTCATATGTTTGTATTTGTCTGCCTCCTCTTCCTTTCTTTTATTTCTATACATCTTTTTGTTTATAACAGTGTTGTCATTTGTTTTGTTTAATTTTTCGCAGTTATCATTGCATTCTTTGCAACATTAGATTTAGTTAACCTTTATTTTGATTTGACTTCTGCGAACGTTTTTGGTTGTTCTGTATTCTTGTCTTTGTATTGTTATTGTATACATGTTTATCATACACAGTCTATATATATATATATATATATATATATATATATATATATATATATATATATATATATATATATATATACTTGGTCATGAACTACTATTATTATTAATATGATGCACTTTTCAGATAGAGGTTTTTAATGAGGATATTATTATAGAGAATCAAGGTGATTATACAAAGTCTTTGATAAAGATTTATTTCCCACTGAGGTTGGGATATCAAGTGTATTATTACTTCAGATGTTAATAGCACATTAATAGACAGAATGTCTACATTGGATTTCTTTATCGAGCAAGGGAAAGCCCTTGGCAAAACTGATGAGAAATTGGAAGAGTTTGCACTTACTCAATATGCCAAGGCACAGAAGGCTGAAGAGATAAGGATGCAAGTGCATTTAGACAGAGAAGCTGAAGATAGAAGAATACAGCAACAAATAGAATTTGAAGAGAGGAAACTTCAAGCTGCTGCTGCTGCTGAAGAGAGGAAACTTCAAGCTGCTGCTGAAGAGAGGAAACTTCAAGCTGATGCTGAGGAAAGGAAAGCAAAAATGGAACATGAGGAAACACTATTATCTTTGGAGTTGGAGAAGTTAAAAATAATGAATATGTGTGCTCCTCAAGCAACTTTGGGTAAGATAAAGGAGAGCACTTTTAAAGTCAAATTACCTCCTTTCAACCCTGTAAAAGACGACATAACCTTCTACGTGGATAGATTTCAATTAACATATGTAGCGCATAATGTAGATAAGGAACAATATGTCGGACAACAGATGGGGTTACTTGCAATTGAACCATTAAGTACTGGAATGGCAGTAGAGGAACCTGACAGAACTAATTATGATGTTGTCAGGGAAACATTACTTAAAAGATATCAATTAAAAGAAGAAGATTATCGTCTTCTTTTTAAGACAATGCTACCAGAAACTGGAGTAGAGTTCTCTGACTTTATTACAAAGATACGTCTCACATTCACACGTTGGATTGAGCTGTCTAAAACAGAAAAACACATATGAAGCCCTTATGGACTTACTACCTCGGGATAAAGTTATGTCATCTGTCAGTGAGTCTTTCCTTGCTTTTCTTCATGAGCGTAAACCTAAGAACATAAAAGACATGGAAGAATATTGTTGCCAGTACGTAACTGCGCATCCCCATGCTACGGTTAGTAATTCTAAGGTGAAGGAAGAGTTGCCAGTTGCTTCTGCAGCACCATATGGCCCTAACTTTATGCATAAATTCCAAGGTGCTCAACACAATTTTAATAAGAAGAGCAATCGTAATTATAATCAGAATCAGGGTACCCCATCATATAATGGGTCTTCTACGAAGAACTGGAGGCGATCTGATAGTCCTCGTTATTTCGGGTTCAATAATTATGGAAACTTTTGGAGAGGTGGTCACAATAGACACTATCAAAGCTATTCTTCGCGGGGACATAGAAACCAAACAGGTAGACACTATAATCAATGGGATAATAACAATAGTGATTGTGGAAACTGGGATTCGTATAAGAACGGTGGTCGCGGTAGATCAAACTATGATAATTCCAGAGGGAATAAGAATCGTGGTAGATCTAAATATAACTAACATAGATCTCATCACCAGGGAAACTCTGTGCAACAAGAGTCTCATAGTGCCAGTAATCAAGTGAATGGTAATAAAAACTCTAATGCTAACACTTGTTCGGCTTTTGATTTTGGGAGAGCATTTCAATGCCCCCAATGCACAACATTATTTGAACCGACCACAGTAACTACTTTAAGTTGTGGTCACACTCTTCCCGCTCTTCCTGCTGCAGTTGCGCATGACGGGAGAGGATCGCTTATCTTGCATAAAGGTCTAGTGGATAGTAATCCAGTCTCAGTGCTTTTTTTATTCTGGGTGCACTACTAATGGGGTTAAGCAATCTCTTATAGATCCTCGCTGTGCCACAGAGAAGGTGGTTAAATGTGTAACATTTGGTGGCACAGTAGAAAATTACTCAACTGCTATTATTCACATTGCTGCTCCCTTCTTTACGGGAGATGTCCACGTGTGTCTTTTTAATAATCCTATTGCGGATCTTATCATCGGTCGTATTCACGGGGTTAAGGAATGCACCCCGCAGCAAATTGCTGCCTGGGAAGAACTGAATATTCAAACAGCCAATGCAGTGGTAACAAGAGCACAAGCTCTTATTCCTCAAACTTCTTCTATTGAAGTTAATGAAGTACAGAGCCAAGAGGATCACTTGGTGATTTCGCATGACTCGTTTGTGAAACTACAAGAAAAAGACCCGTCTTTAAAGAAATTCTTTCTTCTCGCTAAAAACGGTGATCCGAATCAGAATACTAATCGCAAATCATATATCACTATGAAGAATGATATACTAGTGCGTATGGTACAACACTCAGACACGTCTATGCATTTTCAATTTCTCGTGCCCAAAAGCATGAGAGCCCTAATTCTTCAACATGCACACGATTCTCAGTGTGCTGGGCATATGGGTTTTTCCCGAACTAAGTCGAGAGTTCTGGCGTCTTTCTTTTCGCCATTTGTCAATAAAGACATACGAATTTATTGCCGGTCTTGCAAAATATGTCAAGAGGTCAAATCTAGAGGTCCATGGCATGCTGCGCCTATTCATGCTGCAGACATTCCTATTAGGCCGTTCAGAAAATGGCCATAGATATCATTGGCCCTTTTAAGACTAAATCGGCCAGAGGACATCAATTTATACTTACGTGCGTTGATATGTGCACGCGTTGGCCAGGGGCTATACCTCTTAAGAGCATTTCCACTGCTGATATCGCAGACGCTCTTTGGCTTATATTTTCTCGTTTGGGTTTTCTCGGGGAAATATTGTCAGACCATGGCACACAATTGATATCAGACACAATGTCGCAGGTAATGTCTACTCTGCACATTAAAAGATCTTTGAGTAGTATTTATCACCCAATGTCTAATGGGTTAAGAAAGCGTCTTAATAGAACACTCAAGAACTTACTTGGGAGGATAACTGAGGATCATCCTCAGGATTGGGACAGGGTTCTACCCGCGGCTCTCTTTGCCTATAGAGATGTCCCCAACGAACATACAGGATTTTCTCCTTTTGAACTCCTCTTTGGCGCGCGACCGCGCGGCCCTATGTCTTTACTGCATGAACTGATAACTGCTGATAATATCGACAATGACACACAATCTTCATATGAGTATGTCATTGCTCTCAGGAAAAAAATTATTGAAGAATGCAAGATTGCAACTTCCTCATCCGAATTTGCTAAGGAAAAGGCAAGGCTATTCGCTAATAAGAAGAGACGCTTACGTCAATTTTGTCCTGGAGACAAAGCGTGTGTTTTACTTCCTTCTAGGGAGAACAGACTTCTTATTACATGGAAAGGTCCATATACAATAGTCTCGAAAAGGTCCGATGTCGACTATGTTGTCGATATTGATGGAAGGTATAAAACCTTCCATATAAATATGCTTACGGAATATCATGAACGACCAGACTATTTGCAGCCTATTTTCCAGGCGACGGACGATTCTCCAGTCCAACAAGGTCATATTTCATCCCTGTCAGTTATACAGGATGAGGAAACTACTTTTTCGGATGTTAATTTACCTCTTCCTGTGATTCCACTTACTTCTACGGAATCATGGAGAAACGTAACTGTTTCTTGTAAGTTGTCTTTTGAGGAACAGCGACAAGGATCTTCTACGCTACAAGTATTTCAGGATGTCCTTACCGACATCCCTGGACACACAAATGTCATTGAACATGACATTATACTTACTGATCATAATCCGATCAGAGTAAGACCATATCCTATTCCTATTCATTTTCAAGCACAAGTCGAGAAAGAATTGGATGAAATGATACAATTGAAAATAATTGAACCATCCACCTCAGCATACTCTTCGACCATGGTTATTGTTCGAAAGAAAGACAATAACATACGCCTTTGCGTAGATTATCGCAAATTGAACCAAGTTACGAAGTTCGACGCTGAGCCTATGCCTTTATTAGAAGATCTACTTACTAGGCTTTCTAACTCTCGATTCTTTACTAAACTTGACTTGTCGAAAGGTTATTGGCAAGTTCTGTTAACTGAACGCGCCAAACCTTTCACTGCTTTCTCAACACCTAGGGGTTTGTTTCAGTGGAATTTAATGCCTTTCGGGCTTATGAACGCCCCGGCTACTTTCGTACGCATGATGCGTCGAATTCTCTCATATCGTTCAGATGTCATTGCATACTTAGACGACATCTGTCTTTTCAGTAATACTTGGGAAGATCACTATTTGGGTTTAAATGAATTACTATTTACTCTACGCGAGCATAATTTCACTGCAAAAACATCTAAAGCCTATGTGGGGTTTAGTGAAATTTCTTTCCTGGGTCATCGTGTTGGTCACGGTCTATTGAAGACAGAGGACCAAAACATTTCTAAGATATTAAATATCTCAGTGCATAAAACAAAAAACAAGTACGTAGTCTGTTGGGATTAATACAATTCTACGGAGGATTCATTAAAAATCTATCCTCTATCATGGCACCACTCTCAACCCTGTTGAAGAAAGGGTCTCCTAACATGGTGCGCTGGTTTCAAGAATGTCAATGTTCATTGGATCAGATTAAGAATTTGTTCTCATCCCCACCTATCTTAAGGCTACCTCTTGCTGATAAGACGTTTGTTCTTCGTAGTGACGCCTCATCCACAGGGATCGGAGCGGCACTAATGCAAGAGTACTCAGGAACTCTGCATCCTGTAATGTATATCTCTAGGAAGCTGAATGCGACAGAAAGGAATTACTCGGTTTTAGACCGTGAATAGTTGGCTATGGTTTGGTCAATCCTTAAGTTACAAAGATTCCTTCTTGGAGCGCATTTCATTGTGGAAACAGACCAAAAAGCTTATACAGCTATTCAGTGTAAGAACTTGAAGAGCTCGAGATCTACTCGATATGCTATTGCTCTTCAACCTTTTCATTTCACGGTACAAGCTATCCGTGGTCTGGATAATGTGATGGCAGACATACTGTCTAGATGCCCACATGAGTCTACTTAAGTCTTGTGTCCAAGATATACACTTCTATACTTATGTCTCTTCAATAGAACAATATATATTAACACATATTTTGTCACCTTTGAGTGGTAAATTAATTATTTTTCTTTCTCTATTACCATTTTTGGTGTAATGGAGAAGGTTGAGTTGACATATATAAAGGTCGAAAAAATTAATGCGGCCACATGTAATACTTACACATGTATTAGTAATTATATTACATTATAGCATGTTGGTAATTGTATATTTATATTGTTCTCAGTGCAAACTAGTACCAGGTATGGAGTGCTTTTGAGAATCATGACGATGTCATATGTCACTTACATACTATGTGGATGCTGCTTACATTGATCTACGAGACACAGCATTATTTTATACTGTGGATGCCATCTTCTATTAGTTACATTGTACACTTGTATTGTAATATGTATATATAATGACTTTACAAATTTTGATTATGTCCATCCATTAGATAATAGTGATTATATAGCATGAGACGTATATAAATTTATATGTTCATATGACTTCTCGATTTATATAGTCATTCACATTGCTATAATATTGCATGTTTTGATATGTATGTGATTTTGTTAGCATCGCAAGCAACTGAGATTTCTTTGATGGTACCGTCCGAGAATATTTTCTCTTACCTTGTGAGATGATTTTTGTGTTCTCACTAGACACTCTATTGTGTGTCTATTGAGACTGTCATTAAGACATTATTTTGGTTTGTTGTTTTATCGGCGCATCATTCATGCGTATTGAGCATGTTGTATCCTGCTCATCAATGTATTTCAAAAAAAAAATGTTCATTTTTTTTTATCCGGAGGGTGCGGTAGTCTGTTGCTGTCGTTTTTGACGGTTTCATAAGACGTAGACCTATGTAATCTTTTTTGATGATCTAAGTTAGAGAACTGTTGGTTAACTCCCTGGGACAGGTTGATGTTGGGTTATCTTATCTTAGTTAGTCATTGTAGTTGACCTGTTTTAAAACCGAGGTGAGCTGTTCTTAGATCTGTTCTGTCTACGCATGCGCAAAACCTTTTTAAGCGCGAACGGTGAAACTTCCGTGAGGGGTGATAAGCTGGGTTCTGACCGGACGAGTATGTCCGCTGTTCTTCTCTGCATTTTCTGGGGAAAAGATAGTCTTTTGTGAGACTGTGATGTTTGTGATTCTCCCCAGAGTTATTCTGTTCGTCAAGAATGACGACAGTTGTTATTAGTGTATTTCGTGGATTTCTGGCAAAGGTAAAATGAAACTTTATTATTATGCCTATGTTGCAGAACATTTTGTGAACCTGTGAGTGGAGCTCACAGTTCTTTGTTATACAGAGTCCATTATGTGTGCTCGATGGGGCCAAGTTAGACTATACGTCTAACTATATTACAGAAGCCCAGTGGAAAGATATTGTTATTAAGATCGCATGTTGGCAATACATAATTGGCAATATATATGAAATATACACAGTTGTTATAGAGGCCCGTCATTACGGCCGCCATCTTTGAGCAGAAGAAGAAGTGTCTGGCGTGTGAAGCCAAATGAAGTCTTGACTTTGGTTATACAAGTTCATAGACTTTGATATTGATCAACTGGATCCGCCTTTATCGTGTGGCATATTTGTTGTAAGGCTACCTGACGTGTTTAGTCAGGGGCCCTGAGCTACAGTAAGAAGGAGCGTATATTGTCAAGCCAGCTTTACTAGCATCTTACACATGAGCTATCCAAGGTTTATGATGCTAGATATGAATGTTCATTACCACACATGAAATGTCCATGATCCTTTGTGCTATTGACTGTGTCGTCTGTCAGCGTACTGTTGCAGTAATAAATGTTGGAAAAAGTCATCGGTGCTAACTAAATTTATGACTTTTACTTGTGGTGGAGTGAGTTTGTGTGTACCTGAATAAGAGCCTAAACGACTTCGTGTTCACGATCTGCTGCTTCTACACACACACCATTACTCACTACAACATCTCATTACGAGTACTACACTTCTGAGAATACAACATGAATGCTGTTATGTGTGAGTGTCTACATTACACCCTGACAGTGCCTCACACTGGTGACCTAGATACACGCAACACTGAACTGTGCAGGTGATCAACGACACGCCCACTCAGCGACACTTCAACACGATACAAAACAGTCTTTACATCTAATGGGTAAAATAAAGCCTGTTATACCTTCAAGTTACATCTGGTGTTTCTGCTTGTTACACTTGCCAAGGATTTACATGATTTATTTGTCAGAGGAAACACAGAGTATATTATATAGAAGCCCGACATTTATGCGGCTTATTTTGGCAAAGAATTATATGACTTGTTTGTCAGAGGAAACACAGAGTATATTATATGGAAGCCCGACATTTATGCGGCTTATATTGGCAAAGAATTATATGACTTGTTTGTCAGGAAAAAACACAGAGAATATTATTCGTTTGAGAGCCGGACACTTATGCGGCCTAATTTTGCCAGAGTTGCTGTGGTACTAGAAGCAATGAACTGATGTTATCTACATGATATTGATGTGCTGGAACCTTTTTCTGATGACAGTACGTTTGTTTGATGTCAATGTGATGTTGTCGTAATAAATCGTTGGAAATGCAACATATCGTTTCAACGCTCCATGACTCCTGCATGTGGTATGAAGGGTGTGTATAATGTGATTAGTTGGTCATGAACTACACCCATTCGCGTATATTGCCTTATCTATACACATACGCCATGTCGGCCACCTGTGTAAGCCCGACCTAGCTGAATGACTTCATCAGTGCAACTTCTTCTTGAACATACCACACAACATCATCATCATCTTCTTCCTGGATACTTTACACCTTCTACAGTTGTGTCTACAGTGGTTTGCCAGCTTGATGGAGCTATATGATGTTCTAGTGGCGTTATTACCTGAAAGTACCCAGCGTTGCCCACAAGTACATCTATCTTACAACAATGGAATCCAGTCCGTGTTGCTTAAGCGGAAATTCTACAGAATTTAGAAAATTGACAGTACGAAGTTTATACACGAGTTATGCAAGTCGAGTTACAATGTTCCCAGTCAAGATTTCCCGCATGCAAGTTCAACATGGCAAGAAGCTGTGCATTTGTATATAGCTGTACCTTGCATAATTGAGTTGCTGTACTCTTCAGCAGTGGATCCTCTTATCGTTGGACTGTGTCTGATAGAAATTTTATTGTTGCTGTTCTGGAGGCCAGGAAATTTGTCATCAGTTTAAGATAAGTGGCTGTTTGTTGTCGTAGACTGTGCCTCTATGTGGCGGGTTAATTAAGCCTTCCTCATATATTTAGGCTACTTATATATTTCTTTGTTCTATGTTATATATGTTCTTTTTTCTTGGCGGGTTTGGTTGGAGGGACTTTCAGATCTGCTTATACCTACTCGGACGGTCAGCAGATCTGGAAGCGTTCTTTAGGGACTGTGTGTCTGAATTCGTGTTTTACCGAATTCAGTCATCTTTATATTTGTTTAGCTGTGCCGAGATGTTCTATCGTTGTTTTTGTTATATTTTCTCGGTTCTTTAGTTTTTGATTAATTTGTTTGTTAGTGTCTGCCTCCTCTTGCTATCCTTCAGTTATATTCGTTATACACTGTTTTTGTGATTTATTTCCTTAATTTATTCGCAGTTATTGCAAGTTTTTGCAATATTTTTTTGCTTTATTTTGCTCTATTTGTTTTGTTGATTTCTGTGAACGAGTTCATTTGTACTTATATCTTGTCTTTGTTATTCTTGTTGGTATTGTATATGTTGTTATACGCTGTCAATATTGGTATGCACAATAAGTATATACTTAAGTAATTATATTAATAAGGGAAGTAATTATATACAAGTTCTTAAGCAAAGACGTGTCACCCACTGAGTTGGGATAAAGTGAATTTCTGAAATAATAATCATTGCGCAATTTATTTATCTTATATAATCCAGTAGAATGTCTACTCTGGATTATTTCATTGAACAAAGAAAATCCCTTTGCATGACTTGGGAAAAATTGGAAGAATTCACACGTGGTGAATATGCCGAAGCGCAGAAGGCTGACGAAAAAAAGGCAAAAAATGGAAACTGAGAGACAGAAAGTAGAAGCTGAAAATATAAGATTGAAAATGCAGGCAGATGAGAGAAAATTCCAGACAGGAGCTGAAGAAAGAAAACAGAAGCTAGAAGCTGAAGAAAGAAAACAGAAGCTAGAGCTGAAGAGAGAAAACAGAAAATATAACACGAGGAAAGAATCTTAGCTTTGGAGTTGGAGAAAATAAAGTTGGCGAATATGGGTAATTCAAACCAGACGATCCGTCAAGGCCTGAAATCCCATCCGCTGCAGACCCAAATAGAACAGTCCCAACTAAGAACGTTTGGCCATGTCTGCAGAATGGGAGAAGATCGGCTACCACGACAAGCATGGGAAACAAAGAGCCAGGGATCCAGACCTCCAGGACGACCCAGAGTCTGCTGGGAGGACAACATTAGACAATCTTTGAAGGACCGAGGACTAGAATGGAACCAGGCCAGGAAGAAGACAGCTGATAGAATGGTCTGGCGCTCTCTCTTCCAAACCTCTACACCTCACGGTAGAAGGGGAACGACTAAGTAAGTAAGTAAGTAAGAATATGGGTAATTCACAAAATGAGGCAAATAATCAAACAACTTCAAATAAGATAAATGCTAGTTCTTATAAGGTCAAATTCCTGCTTTCAACTCTACCAGTGACGATATATCGTTCTATCTAAATAGATTCAAACTTTCAAGCGAATCTCATAAAGTAGATAAGTCGCAATATGTTGCACAACTGATGGATATACTTAAAGGTGAAGCATTGACTACTATAAGTATGGTAGAGGGTCCTGACAAGATTAACTATGATGTTGTCAGGGCAGCCTTATTAAAGAAATATCAACTTAATGAAGACGGTTATCGTCTTTGCTTTAAGACTCTGTTACCGGAGACTGGAGTAGAATTTTTACATTTTATTTCAATGATACGTCTTACGTTCTCACGATGGATTGAGTTTTTAAAAACTGAGTACACATATGAAGCTCTTATGGACTAACTGCTTTGTGACAAAGTCATATCATCAGTTAATGAGTCTTTTCTTTCTTTTTACATGAGTGTAAGCCTACAAACTTGAAAGATATGGAACAATAGTGTTGCCAATATGTCACTGCACACCCAGATGTAACTGTTAGCAATTCTAAAGTCAAAGAAGGTTTACCTGTGGCTTCAGCAGCACCATATGGTCCTAATTTTCGTCGTAAATTTCAAGGTGCTCAACGCAATTTTGATAGGAGGAGTAATCATATTTTTGGACAGAACGAAGGCGGTCCTTCTCATAATTATTCTTCTTCTAGGAACTGGAGGCAATCTAGTAGTCCTCAAAATTTTAGTTCCAACAATTATGGAAATTTTGGTAGGGGTAGCTTCAATAGAAACTATCAAGCCTATAATAATTTTTCACGGAGTCAACAAAATCCATTTAATAGATATTCTGATCAAAGAGGAAATGACAATTGCAGCTATGGAAACTGGGGTTCAAATCAGAACAATAGTTTCAATAGAGCAAATAACAATGATTTCAAACGAAATAATAGTCGCGGTAGATCGCAATACAACAATAATAGATCATGTCACCATGCTAACTCTGCTCAACAAGAGTCCCAAGGAGTTAGTAATCAGGTGAACAATAATAATAGTACCTCTAGTGCTAACGCTTGCTATGCTTTCGATTTTGGGAGAGTATCTCAGTGCCCGGAGTGCACAATTTGTTCGAACCTACTGCTATATTTACCTTGAGATGCGGTCATCCTCTACCCGCTCTTCCAGCAGCAGCTGCGCATGACGGAAGAGGGTCTCTTATTCTACATAAAGGTTTCGTGAATAATGATCCAGTCTCAGTTCTTTTTTATTCTGGATGCACAACTGTTGGGGTTAAACAATCTTTCATAGATCCTTCTTGTGCCACTGGAAAGGTGGTGAAATGTGTCACATTTGGGGGAACTCTTGAACAGTGTCCGACTGCTATCATCCATATAGCTACTCCCTTTTTTACGGGACAGGTCCACGCATGTTTGTTCCTGAATCCCATTGCGGACCTTATCGTCGGACGTATACACGGAATTAGAGAATGTACCCCGCAGCAGATTGCTTCTGGGAAGAACAAAACACTCACGCTGCTTATGCAGTCACTACAAGAGCACAAGCTCAAAATATTTCTCAGACTCCATCTAACGAAATTAATGAAGTACTTCATCCGAATGTCCACTCCGTGATCTCACGTGAGTCCTTTATCAAGCTGCAAAGAAATGATACTTCATTGCAAAAGTTCTTTCTCCTAGTCAAAGATGATGATACAAATTATGACATAAATCTTAAATCTTGGTTCTCGATAAAGAATGGAGTACTAGTACGTATGGTACGAGATTCTGCTTCGTCTATACATTCGCAAATTTTGGTACCTATTGAGATGAGAGTTCATATTCTGGAACATGCTCACGACTCTCAGTGTGCTGGTCATATGGGATTTTCCCGTACTAAATCGAGGGTTCTTGCTTCCTTCTTTTGGCCAGGCGTAAATAAAGATATACGAATTTATTGCCGCTCCTGCAAGATATGTCAGGAAGTTAAGTCGCGAGGTCCTCTCCATGCTGCACCTATTCAGGCTGTGGATATTCCTATTCGTCCTTTTCAGAAAATGGCAATAGACATTATTGGTCCTTTTAAAATTAAATCTGCCAGAGGACACCAGTTTATCCTTACATGCATTGACATGTGTACACGTTGGCCAGAGGCTCTACCTCTCAAGAGCATTTCTACTGCTTCTTCTGCTTCTTTCGTTCGCTTGAAATATATTGTCTATATCTGCAATGTTGTTTCTTGTATAAACTTCACTGTCTTTTGTAGTTCATACAGAGGTCCATATAGTTTTGCTTCCAGTGTTGTTTCTCTGGGCCAGTGGGTTTGCCTCAATATATCATATTCGGGGCAATCTTGAAGTATGTGCTCCGCAGTCTGGGGTGCCTGTCCACATGTACACATGGCTGAATTGCCAATCTTGAATTTTGTATACATGTGGCTACGGAGGCGGTTGTGTCCTGTTCTGAGGCGCAGAATGACTATTTGTTCTGATCTGTTCATAGCTTGGTAGTCATCCTGTGTTGGTGGCTTTCTGATAGATTTGATCATCTTTTTCTTCTGATGGTATGTAACTGGTACATCCGGTTGCTCGTCTGCAGCACCTTCTTTAGCCAGTCCGTCTGCTCTCTCGTTTCCTGGTATTCCACAATGAGATGGTATCCACTGCATGGTGACCCTGCGCTGGGTTCACAGTTCAGAAAGTAGGGCTTGTATGCCTGGCAATTTTCTGGACTGAAGTGCTTGGAGTGCTGATCTTGCATCTGTCAGAAATACTACAGACTGTGGACCGAGATTGGTGTTCAACAGTTTCTCAGTTGCCACCTTGATTGCCTGGATTTCTGCATCATAGTTGTTACAGAATTTCCCCGTTGGTACTCTGACCGTATCCCTAGTGTTGTTTGGGTATTTTATGTACACTCCTGCTCCTCCATTCTTTACTGCATTCTGTGCTGACCCATCCGTGTATACTCGGACCCAGAGGTCCTGTGGGTATTCATCATCCAGGAAACTGAGAGTGACTGTCCTACGTTGCACGCTGTTCTGTTCATCCCTGTCGAATATTCCTTTCACTTTTGTGTGGATGTGTACTGGTAGTCCATGCTCGTCTCTCCAAGGGGTTAGTTCTGGCACAGACTTTAGGGGGCTGTTAACTTCAGGCAGGTCTGAGGTTTGTCTACGAAATCGTTTGGCCTGGTGGATAAAGCTGCTTCTTTTCAGTCGCCCCATTGCTAGGTTTTGGAATATGTCCTTCATTGGATGGCTCGGCATACAGAGGAACTTTTCTGCCTGTGTTAGCACTTTCGTGTCTCTGCGTTCTCTCAGTGCTTGTATCCTCCCCATTTTCTCCATCTCCACTATAGGCGTTGATTTCATTGCCCCCGTGATGACCCTAAGCGCCAGGTTTTGCACCTTATCTAGCTCTTGTAATGTGGTGTTTGATGCTGGACACCACGCAGCTGACCCATATTCCAGGTGTGGTTGTATGCCCTGCTGGTAAACTTTACTAAGTATTTTCCCGCTGGTTCCCCCATGTGGTTCCACTTAGTTTTCTCAGGATGGCTAGCTTCCTCCTGGCCTTTGTTGCTGCCTTGTTGATGTGCTGCTTCCATGTCAGCCTATCATCGAATGTAACTCCGAGATAGGTGGGTTGTTTATCTTCTCTCAGGAGCTCTTTGTTTATCTTGATGACACCAGCTTTTTGTTTGGGAGAGAGGGTGAAGAGCGTAGTGCTGCACTTGTCTGTGTTGATGCTGACACACCATCTATTTGCCCATGACGTTAAGGCATCTATAGCTCTTTGTAGCAGTTTGGTGGCCACTGCTGCATGCTCAGCTGTGCACCATATTACCAGGTCATCAGCGTACATTGCCACTTTCATTCCATGTTGTAGTTCAGCAACCAGGTCGTTGATGTAGACTAGGAAAAGTGTGGGGGATAGAACCCCTCCCTGAGGGACGCCATGACGCAGTAGAATTTTCTTACTCTTGAGGCCATCTAGTTGTACTCGGGCTCTTCTGTTATGCAAGTATGCTTTCACCCATTTGTACATCTTACCATTCACTCTACAATTTCTCAGTTTCTTCAGAAGCCCTTCTTTCCAAACCGTGTCAAATGCTTTCCTTAGATCTATCCATGCTGCTAGTACCAATTTCTTATCTTGGAACGCATCCTCAATCTCTTGGGAAAGGTAAGTTGCCTGATCTTTGGTGGAATAACACTGCCTAAAGCCCGCCTGCTGTGGTACAAGAAGGTTTTCACTTTCGAGGTACCACTGTAGCCTGAGGTTGATGATACGTTCCATTGTTTTGCAGAGGCAGCTTGTAAGGCTGATTGGTCTGTAGCTGGAGACAGTGGAACTGTCTTTTCCTGGTTTTAGGAGTGGTATTATGATTGCTTCCCTCCAGGTCTGTGGAACTCTGCCTGAGTTCCAACAGACAATGAAGATCTGCAGCAGCTTTGTTTTTGCTGCGGTTCCCAAGTTCTTAATCATTTCATTGGACACTCCATCAACTCCTGGCGACTTTCTCATTTTCAATTTGGATATTGCAAGCTCCAGTTCTCTGAATGTGATTGGTGCCTCCATAACTTCAGGTATGGTTCCATCTCGTCCTGCGTATTGTTGTTTCTCACGAGTCTCCTGTTGCTTCTCTGGGCTGACTTCGATGTTGTTGTCTTTAGCAAAGGAGTCTGCAAAGTGATCAGCTGCCTGTTTTCCCATGAGAATGTTTCCGTCTTTGTACAGAGCAATTCTTGAGTTTCTCTCTGTACCTTCATCGTTAAGTTGTTTACCAGCTTCCACAGTTTCCTCGTATCTCTTTCGAAGTTCGAGGACTCTGTTTTCTCCTTCTAGCTTCTTCGCCTGGCCTGCAACTTGGCCCTTTGAAATTTGGCCTTAGCTTGCTGGTAGCTATTGTGGTGTTCTTGGCATGGACTGGTCTCTGCCTGCTTTCGAGATGTTTCCACGTCGTTGTGCAGCTGCTATAGTTCACTATTCCAATATGGTTTGTAGTGCTTACGAGCCCCTCTAGGTATTGTTTCACGAGCAGCCTGTAATATGCATCCGCTGAATTCATCGACTAGCTTATTGATGTCTTATTTCTACTGCTGATATTGCAGACGCTCTTTGGCTAATATTATCACGTTTAGGATTTCCCAAAGAAATCTTATCAGATCATGGCACACAATTAGTATCGGACACTATGTCCCAGGTCATGTCTACACTCCGTATTGAAAGGTCTTTAAGCAGTATCTATCATCCTATGTCAAATGGATTAGTTGAGCGTCTGAATAGAACGCTCAAGAATTTACTTGGGAAGATAACCGAGGACCATCCTCAGCATTGGGACAGAGTTTTACCCGCTGCCCTTTTTGCGTATAGAGAGGTCCCTAATGAGCACACGGAGTGTTCTCCGTTCGAGCTGTCTTTGGTGCGCAACCGCGTGGTCCCATGTCGTTGCTCTACGACCTTATAACTGCTGAGAGCATCAGCAATGACACTCAATCTTCCTACGAATATGTCATTGCTCTAAGGCAGAAGATTATCGAAGCATGTAGGTTAGCTACCTCTGCATCTGAATTTGCTAAGGAGAAGGCGAGGAAATTCGCAAATAAAAATAGACGTCTGAGACAACTTTGTCCTGGTGACAAGGCACTAGTATTACTACCTTGTGGGGACAACAGACTTCTTTTTTCATGGAAAGGTCCTTATGCTGTCATCTCTAGAATTTTTGATGTCGACTATGTCGTCGATGTGGACAGAAAGCATAAAACTTTCCATATTAATTTCTTGGGAAGATAATTTTTTGGGTCTATATGAACTTTTGTCTACTCTACGCTTTCATAATTTGACAGCCAAACCGTCTAAAGCCTATGTTGGGTTTAGTGAGATTTATTTTTTGGGTCACCGTGTTGGTCATGGTCTCTTACGGACGGAGGACCACAACACTTCTAAAATTCTTAATATCACTACTCCTAAGACGAAGAAGCAAGTCCGTAGTCTTAGGCTTAATACAATTCTATGGAAGATTTGTTCCAAACCTATCGTCTATCACTGCACCTCTCTCAACTCTATTGAAGAAGGGATCACCTATTATGGTACGCTGGTCCCCAGAATGCCAATCTTCATTAGATAACATTAAAGCATTTTCATCTCATCCTATCTTAAGACTACCCACTGCAAGTAAGACTTTTGTTCTTCGCAGCGACGCCTCATCCATAGGGATTGGGGCCTCGTTGATGCAGGAGTATGATGAAACTCTGCATCCGGTAATGTACTCTAGGAAGCTGAATGCAGCAGAACGAAATTACTCTGTACTAGACCGAGAATTATTGGCTATGGTCTGGGCGATACTAAAACTTCAAAGATTCCTTCTTGGCGCCCATTTCATTGTAGAAACCGACCAAAAAGCCCTCACATCTATACAGAGTAAGGACTTGAAGAGTTCAAGATCCACTAGATACGCTATTGCTCTTCAACCTTTTCTCTTTTCTGTACGAGCTATCCGTGGTGCGGATAATGTTATGGCAGACATACTGTCTCGATGCCCACAGGATTCTACGTGACTCTCATGTCCTGAATTTTCTTATACATGGCGGGGTTATTTATATACCCACGACATTGTTATACATTAACATTCTGTTAGTACATTTGCTTGACTCTATTTAATGCATAATTGTAAACAGTTTGTATTACTTTCTCTGTTACCGTCTCTAGTGTAATGGAAGAAGGTTTGTTTATCACCATATAAAGGCCGGAAGTTTATATGGCCACATTTGATAAGTAGAGATTTAAGTAAACTATTGTATATTATAAAATCCTACGGTTGTCAAACAGAGATTCTCATTTGTATTGTTTCGCAGCGTAAGCTTTCCCAGCGAGTCAGTGCTGTTATATGGAGAGTTTCAACAGTTTGCCAGATATTTCAAGATTTGACGTCTCTATTTACCATTTGGCATTTGACGCTACTTTAGATGTCTGTGGTGCCCTCTTGTATACAGAATCTTCTGGGACTTCGGAAGTCATCTCTTTTTGTACTTGCTAATTAGTTTACATTATTGTACATTTGTATACGATATTATAATAAAAGATATTATTTTGTGATGTGGTATGATATGGTAGTGTTACGATACTATTCTAGGTTACTATGTTATAAGTATAATATGGTAATGGCACCTCTATTTTTGTAATTTATCATTGCGAGACATGTTGATATTGTATTTTTTTGTTTGGGATATATGAAGTCACATATAAATATTTTTTTTTTCTAGCATTGTAATGTTGCCAGCACCTTATTGTGTGATTGCGGCAGCTCCTTTTATATATAAAATTGGTACTATGAGAAAATATTTTCTATTAGTTTGTGAGATACTTTTATCTCCCGATGCTCCTTTGTGCGTCAGTAATAGCCTGATATGTGACGTTGTATATTTCGTTGCCCTTTATACGCACATCATTTAAATGTTATGAGCCTGTTGTCTGGGTTATCATGCTCATTATTTATTTATTTTTTGGAATGTGTAAGTGAATTTAGAGTGTCATGTACGCTGCTATTTTTCTATGGTATTTATTTATGATATGCATTAGTTTTGATTACCATGTAATAATTTTCTCTTCTTCATTCTTGGGGCATTGATTCCTACATCTTTTCTCTTTCCTTTCGTATCCTATCTGATCTTTGTTCACTCGTCACTTTTTTAATTTTCCTTATGATATCATGGCGTTCTATTTGTATTCCTTTTGGTTTTTCTTATTCCTCTTGTGTTTATGACTTTATTTAGCGTATACTTATGTCTAGATTTTTGTATGCTGCCGCCCTCATTTGTTTATTTATTCGCTGTATGTTTAAAAAAATGGTATTATTTTTTCCCCGGGGGGTGCGGTAAACTGTTAAAATCAGTTTGTTTTTAAGCTTTCGATGTAAACTTTTTTATACTATGGTCTAAGGGAGATAACAGGTTGTAATACTTTTTAAGACAGGTCTGATTTAGTAGTTATCTCCCTTGACTAGCCATTTGATCATTTAAGATTTTCTGTTCGAAGAATTTTCTTGAACAGTTTTCGAGAATGTTAGCTCGTGTGAGCTAAACTCACGTCACGCGATTATTCGCGCATGCGTGAATAATTTGGCGGGGACTGATATGCGATATCTCGTGACAGTTCGCTTTGGGCGCTTGACCAGGGAGGTCAGCTATGTTTCTCTGACTGTGTAAATGGGGAACAGAGTCCTCTGTGTGATAAAAATGTTTGAGAGTTTTCCCCTGTTCTAATTCGGACATATTTCCGAGAGCTAAGGAGGGCGTATGTTTGTGGTGTTTTATTCTTGGATGACAGTGAAGGTAAAAATACCCTTTAAACTATTTTTCGTAGCCAAGAACTTTGTATTATGATGCTACCAGCCCAAGATTGTTGGCTGACATTGAGGTGACTTTCTCCTGGTGCAGAGGAGAGTTGATGAAAACATTGATATTGTTATCTTGCCAAGGATTTACATGATTTATTTGCCAGAGGAAACACAGAGTATATTATATGGAAGCCCGACATTTATGCGGCTACTATTGGCAAAGAATTATATGACTTGTTTGTCAGGAGAAAACACAGAGAATATTATAAATTTGAGAGCCGGACACTTATGCGGCCTAATTTTGCCAGAGTTGCTGTGGTACTAGAAGCAATGAACTGATGTTATCTACATGACATTGATGTGCTTAAAACTTGTTCTAATGACAGTACGTTTGTTTGATGTCAATGTGATGTTGTCGTAATAAATCGTTGGAAATGCAACATATCGTTTCAACTCTCCATGACTTCTGCATGTGGTATGAAGGGTGTGTATAATGTGATTAGTTGGTCATGAACTACACCCATTCGCGTATATTGCCTTATCTATACACACACGCCACGTCGGCCACCTGTGTAAGCCCGACCTAGCTGAATGACTTCATCAGCGCACCTTCTTCTTGAACATACCACACATTATCATCATCATCTTCTTCCTGGATACTTTACCCCTTCTACAAAGTCATAAACAATCAACGCACGATATAGACAATTGGAACAACAGTTACGAAAACAAGATACTAGAGAACAAATGATAACGTTCGCAGATTCAAATAAACAAGAAAGCAGAACTAAAGAAAAATATTGCAAAGAATGCAATGACACTGCGAAAATAGTGACAGACAAGCAACAGCACAGTGTATAAACGAACAATTATTTGTATATAAAATAAAAAATAGCAAGATAGAGTAAGACAATCACAAACAAATTAATCAATAAACTAAGGCACAGAAAAAATACTACGACAACGACAATGAAACAGTTCGTCACACCTAAACAACGGTGTCACAGATTGCCAAACACAGTGGACTGAAATGCTTCAGCAAAAAATTCGCTGGAATTTCCACTGCGGGAAATCCGCAAAAATGTCCCTAAAGAACTCTTACGTAGGCCCTGGATGAACTGGGATGTTTCCTACCGTAAGTCTCTGTTAAGAATAGAACTGGTGTAAGGGACGTAAATCTGGGTATATTAGTAGCCAAGATAGATTCTGAGTTGGAGCACTTGTTTGCTTGTAGCTATCGAATTATTTAGAGAGTATCTCGTGATAGTTTCGAGAGACAGATTACAGACAGCGTGAAAAGCGCTGATATATTTATTCTGTAATGTTTGAGCGGAGTGAGAATAGCTCGCGGCTAGGCCGCTGATGATTGATTGACTGAGTTGTGTTGACCGTGAGGAAGTCTCGTGTCTGCTTTTGAGCGGAACGAATATGTTATCTGGGGAGAGTGTTCCGGGCGTTTTGACTGGGTAGGAAGACAGTGTTTTTGGGAAGTGTGAAATGCCTGTACAGTGCTGAATTTAAAATGTCGACGGATTTTTCGCTGTGGGTACAGCGTAGTATGAAACTGCAGTTTGAATTATTGTGGAAGTGTTTATAACTGCAGTGTACAGTACTTTAGGCCATGAATCATGATAGCTGCTGAGTGCAGGATTCTTTATAGTGGTGAGTTTAATAAGAGTACTTTAGGCCATGAATCATGATAGCTGCTGAGTGCAGGATTCTTTATAGTGCTGAGTTTAATATGAGTACTCTAGGCCATGTATTATGATATCATTGTAGCTGCCGAGTGCGCAGTCCTTATGTGGTAATTTATATCTTGTGTTGTGCTGTGAACGGTATTCTATGTGCATTTCATATCAATGTGTTGTGACGTGAATAAACCCATATGAAATGTCACCAGTCGTTTACAACCATCCATGACTCTTGTGTACGTACCTGTGGTGTAAACGACTAAACCAACACACGCACTTAATATTACAAGTGTGACAGGGAACTTAACACGTATTTAGAAATAGCCCCGGAGTGGGCGTGGCCTATCTGTATCGAGAACCTGTTCATCGCTTACCAGTAGACTTCTACAGTGTCTGCCTGTGTGGCGGATATGTAGGTATCAACTTTAGACATTACCAGATCCACAACACAGCAGTAACGTCAGCAGATAATCAATAGCCACCTTACCGTATCCACCAAATCAATCCGGTATCAATGGCCAATACGTTATCAGTGATTGGCGATATCACATGACTTTCCATGGGCGTATTTTTCCGGGGGTGCAACAGTGGTGTGCTAGTTTTATAGGATCAGATACATGCGAAATTCGCGTGATATTAATTCACAAGTGTTAGCTTGTAGTCTGAGTGGCGTTAATATATGAAAGACAGACATCACATTTGAGAGCTGTATCCGGGCCCAAGGAAAACTTATTCAGTATCATTTAAACTGGGAACTGTTAACTCAAGTGACAGTCGCAAGTCAAGGAATTTATTACTCAAGATTATGAGATGTCATGATATACAGTGGCGTCTGTATACCAGTACAAGTAATCATCTGGCAGTATGAACGAGCGGTGTACCTCCTTTCAACGAAATTGACAGACGGTGACCCTTTTCTTGCTTTCCTGTGCGGTGTGTTAGCACGTAGCGTGCTGAATCGAGGACCTGAGCGGAATCAAGGTGTCAAGTTCCAATGCCTTTTTGTTGTCGAATGTTTTACCATTGAACTTTGTGATATCCAGGGTGTTAACGGAAAGGAACAGGAGAGTTTTCATTCAGGATAAGTGGTTATTTTGTTTTGTGAACTGTGTCACCTTAACTATGTCAACGAGCCTTCCTATACCTCTTCTGTTTATAACTGTTGTTTTTGTTGTCTAGGTATAGACTGACAACTGTAATAGGATTTAATGCATGGGTATTGATGGTTGTATGATATATGTAGTCTTCCCTCATATGAATATGATGTTATTAAGGTTCTTTGAAGAGGAATTGGGGATACAAAGTTAATAAATAATTGCAATTTCTGGAATAGTTATTTAACTGTGAAGGATAGAGAGTTGATTGAATCACCATGGACTCTGATGGTGATCCAGAAGATATGAAGCCCATATTGCAATATATATTTGAGGGAGGTAGACATGTTGAAAGATTGCGAGGCCCACGATTAGAGGGATCTGTGATGGACCGTTTTTTGGTTGAAGTGGCATGGGCCCTAATGGGTTTTGCTGAGGATACTTTTTATTCCGTTCCTCACTTAATGATGGCTAGGCATTTAGCGGATTTGGTGCATTACCTTCGGGTTTTTTTGCACAAGCATACGGATTCTGGACATGATTATATGACAGAGGAGATATACGATATAATTTACAACGACATTCCTAACAATCAGAAAAAGGAGTTACGAAATGAGGAGATAGAAATGCTTCATGATATATGTTTTGGGAAACTTGAAGAGAAGAACACTGTATGCCCAGATAAGATTGATGAGCTTGTAAATGGCTATGATAGTGAAACTGAGGAGCTTCAGATGGACTTAACACCTAATAAAGAAAAGGATGAGAAAGACAAATTAGAAAAATTAACGACCGAGAGAGAGAAGATGATTAAGATTGAGAGATTGCTAACAGAGGAGAGAAGTAAAGTTTTGACATTTGACATATTAAATAGGAAATTAAGTGAAGAAATTTCACAAAAAAATGTTGAAATTGCAGAAAGTACAAAAAGAGTAGAGGGTCTACTCGATGTTATTTTGAACGGCGGAATATGGTCTTCTGTAAATGTGGACGATGCTAGACAGAAAGTTGTTTGCCAACAGGTTAAAAAAACAAAGATCCAGCCCTATACAATCTTTGCTGATAGAAAAGTTAAATGTGATAGACAAATATCTTTTCGGGGAAAATATAACTTTCGAAGATCTTTTGATTCTTCTTGCAATAGCAACAATTCTTGGCGGCAGTGTAATAGAGAGAATGATAAGGTAACAGTCATTCCTGATAGATTGCAAGCTAAAAGCCCAAAGATTAGACGAGTAACTGATTTTGGAAGTTCTCAGAAGATGATAACAAGGGATAAAGTTATAAGTAGTGGTTCCAAGGATGAAACCCATTATAGTCGTAACGATAAAGATACTTATAGATCTGCAGATGATACTGCAAACAAGCATATTGTCAAAGAAAAGAATGCAAAGAGTTTTTGTAGGAGAGATGTTTCCTCATAGAAAGTACCAACGAAATTCAAATGATAATAATTTTCCTTCTCAGAGAGATAAGAGACAAGTTAATGTATCTCAACATTTTAATTCTGAGAATTTTGAAAATAATGGTACAGACAAATACAAGAAGAGTTTTCAATCGTGCAATAATTTTTCTGACAGATTTTTTGTGCGGAGTAGAAACGTTAATCATAACAAGTCTGACTGGGATTATAGACATAATAATGGTCTCAAACAAAGAGGAAATGATGATAAATATTTTGATCAAACAACAAATAATAATTGTAGTTATGCTAATTTTGCTCGACATGAGCCTAGAATCATTGTTATTAAGCAAAGTAGCAATGATAATGATGTCACAAATACTACTGCTCAAGAATATCCGATGTCGACTACATCGTCGATATTAACGGAAAACACAAAACCTTTAACATTAACATGTTGAAAGAGTATTATTCACGTCCTGATTATTTACAATCAGTATTTCAAGCGACTGACGATCCTACCCCTCACATTCACAACTATACTAATTTGTCAGTTATACTAGAAGAAGAGTCTTCTTTTCAAGATGTACAATTGCCCATACCAGTTGTACCTCTTCATTCCACGGAAAACTGGAATGATGTCACTATTTCTTCTTCTCTTTCGACTGATCAACGACAGCAAGTTTCATCACTACTCCAAACGTATGATAAGGTTCTCACTGACATTCAAGGTCATACGTCAGCTATTCAACATGATATCCTTCTAACTGATGAAACACCTATCCGTATTCGTCCATATCCCATACCTTTACACTTTAGAGATAAGGTCGAAAAGGAATTAGATGAGATGCTTCGATTAAACATAATTGAACCATCGTTGTCACCATATGCTTCATCTATGGTGATAATTAGAAAGAAAGATAATAACATTCGTCTATGTGTAGACTACAGAAAATTAAATAAAGTCACACAATTTGACGCAGAACCTTTGCCACTTTTAGAAGATTTATTAGTAAAATTATCTCATTCTACTTTCTTCTCTAAGTTTGATCTGTCAAAGGGCTATTGGCAAGTACCATTGACAGAAAGGGCAAAGCCACTCACTGCTTTCTCGACTCCCCGGGGCCTATTCCAATGGAATTTTATGCCTTTCGGGTTAGTCAACGCTCCTGCCACGTTAGTACGCATGATGCGTCGAATTCTATCTCATCATCCCAACGTCATTGCGTACATAGATGACATTTGTCTTTTCGGTGACTCATGTTAAGAACATATAGAAGGATTAAACTCATTACTGTCCACGTTACAAAATCATAACTTAGCTGCTAAGCCATCAAAGGCATTTGTGGGTTTCCACGATATTTCTTTTTTGGGTCACCGTATTGGCCGCGGTATGTTATATACAGAGGACAGTAATGTCTCTAAAATCCTTAATATCTCCACACCTAAAACAAAGAAACAAGTGCGATCTCTATTAGGACTAGTACAATACTATGGGAAATTCATATCACATCTTTCGTCCATTACTGCTCCTTTCTCTTCATTACTTAGGAAAGGTGCAGCTAACGTGATTCGGTGGTCAAACGAACATCAAATCGCGTTGGATACCATAAAGAAATTTTTTTCGGATGCTCCTGTTTTAACGTTGCCTAATGCGAATTTACCATTTGTCTTACGCAGCGATGCTTCTAATTTCGGCGTGGGAAGCGTCTTACTACAAGAATATAATGGCACCATGCATCCAGTTCTATATGTATCACGGCAGTTAACTCCGACTGAACAAAATTACTCAGTTTTAGATAAGGAACTTCTCGGACTTGTTTGGTCCATAACTAAACTCCAGAGATATCTGCTTGGATCACACTTTATTGTGGAATCAGATCAAAAAGCGCTTACTGCTCTCAACACAAAGGACGTGAAATCTGCCAAATCTACTAGGTATGCGATCGCTCTTCAACCATATAGTTTCACGATTCGATCCGTACCTGGCACACAGAATGTTCTCGCAGACGTTTTGTCGAGATGTCCTAACGAATCACAGTAACAGCTACGCACTGCAGATAACTGAACTTCGACACTGACAGTTCGTCAATTGTAACTTTTTACGTATGATATCTCTATGACAAGAGTCATTAACATTCAGTCAAGTGAAATCTACAATGCTTATGTATCAAAATAACATGGAACGTTAAGATATATGACTATCGTTGTGAAAATAACATTTACTCACTCAGGATATTGAAGAGAGAATAACGTTGAATAAAACCAGACAATATTTTCTCACTGAAATAACATTGCGAACACTTGGTTAGTTTTTCATGGAACGGAACCTAGTATTATTTTACGGTTTCCTAACAGGACAATGGAACTTTCTTAATCTACGAAATTTAATGACATTGTTAATTTGTTTTTTAAAATAAATAATTCGGTAGATTAATAACCGTTGATACTTAGTTAATGAGTATAAGTATTAATTTGGATCACTATGAAATATTTAATGGTAAACATTTAATATTTATCACTCGGTAAGGACAGTGATTTAACATTTGCACTTTTATTAGTACCACAAAGGAACTTTTAGACACAGTTAAGTGTGTTGTTCTCTACAGGTGTTTAAATTGTATTCTTTCATTTTTTTTCTCACTTGTCATTTTTAAGCCATATCCATCACTTTTCGGTTTATTCATTGGTTTTTACATTTTTTTTTCATTTTGCGTTTCTATTCGGTTTAATTCATTATTTCTATATGCGATTTTATTTCATTTACCACATTGTACCAAAGGTGGTCAATTGTGGATGTATGCTTTTGTGCATACCTTTTGTTTATTTGAGTTAACTTAAATTTCATATTTATGTTTCATTATTCTGTGTCATGCTATATTAATATTATATGATTTTGTACACTTGAATCACCTCTAGTTTCGAGTAGTAAAGAAAAAAATTAATATAATTAATTTTTTGGGGGGGGATTGGTAAGGAATCTGTAGAGCCCTTTTCGTAGGCCTTTACAGTCGTTTACAGATGAGGGTAGTCGCATATTTTATTAATATGTGGTCCTACCTCTGTAATAAACTTTACGCACCGACTTACAGGATAGTAAGCATTATTGGTGAGTTTGATTTTCGTAGCGCACGATTGTGCACTTATGCGAGTATTGGGTTACCCCGCCCGCATGTGTTGCCAAAGACCAGTCTACGTCATAGCTGGGGTTGAGAAGTTTAGTGCCCAAGAATCAGTCCACTGATTCGTGGCGTTCGAACCCGTGTTGCGGGTATATTTTATTCTTGTGTATGACCGTCCGTCTGTTAAGAAGATGAGGACTGGGGTCAACAGTGTTCTGGTTATTTTTCTTGTGAAGAGAAGCAAGTATGATTTAGATAATAATGTATTTCGTTCTCATGTAGACGTCTAGTTGTACCAATGACGTATTGGTTCAAAATGGAGTCCTACTTGAACTTATTGTATGAATTTTAAAGCCGACGGATTCCGACGTTAGGATTATCCAGGATTGGCTTGGTATATAATTTTATGATATGAATCAGTATTCGGCCGTTACGAATACGTACCCCGCAAAGCAGAGGTGACTCGAGTATTTGCTATATCTAAGCTATGATGCCACGAAGGTCGTGGGCAGGAAATTGTATTATTGTCATTTCACATTGATTGAAGTGAGAGGCCAGTACTAAAAGGAGATACGTAGTATCGGAACATTATATGATATAGAAGACCTGACAAGGTTCTCCGTCATTGCCAAGGTCATAGGACAGTGGAAGATTGACATATCGTATATAACTGCCTCATTTGTTTACTTGGATGCCATGTTATGAACACTGTATAACTAGTCTGACGTTACCTAAGAGATTATCTTACGGAACGAATTAACTGTAATTTTAAATATGAAACTTACGTTGTGTGCTGTCTGGTGGAACGTCAACCATCCGTCGTCAAAATTAAATGTTCGTCTAGTCAACCGTATGATGTCAAATAAATTGAATGAACTATATACCGTCTTGGCATTAGTTGATGTGCCCCTGGTTGGAAGTTCAAGTTGACTTATTACTACATTGTTCAGAAATTTGAATCCATTCGCGTTATATCAAAAGTAGACAGATTCAACAAACCCACGTTCACATAAAAAGCATCTAACACAGAGATACCGTATTTTATCCAGGAAAAATTAAATCAACAACTCCAGCGACGCCAGTGAAATTTGCATTCAGCAACTACGGCGAGTCTGGGGCTGGATTTGGCAAAACATAATATGACACTGAATAGTCTTATTACTTATTAGTGTTTATTTCCAGGGAATGCCTGCGACAACTATTGGGTAAGCAAATCTGAAAGTGGCCACAGTACGCATGTAGGGAGTGACCGGAAAGAAAGAAACTTAGTTCTTATGTTACCACTATCATACAAATCTTTTCTTTTGTTCTTACTAACCTGAGTATTTACGGGATAGATTAATTAGGAACTTGTTCTTTGTTTTCTTACTGACTATTCCATACACTTATTGTTAACTTTTGTTTTTTTGGGGGGTTAATTAACCTCTGTTGGGATCTTCTTTTCTTTTCCTTTACCAGAGGGGAGAACCTATTTGATTAATTTTCATTTGTCTGTAAACGATGATCTATTGATGTATATGATTTATGTTGTAAAGTTCTAGTGATAAATAAACTTAATAAACCTTAAGTTATTGCGTTGGTCAACCCCTACCCTATCTGTTATCCATAGTTTGTTTTTCACGTTTGTGCGTATTTGTCACAGAATTGTGTGCATGTTGGTGCCGTGTAACTTGTATTTTGTACAAGGAGAGAAAGTGCGTTTGATTTAAATATAGTCGTACAGATAGGCTGGATTAGAGAAATTACTCAACCCAGAGACTATCCTTTCTCTTACACTATCACCTCGTGAGACAAAAAACTATTTCTTACACCTTACTTTCACATAGTTATCACTATCACCTCTGCTCAGACATGACTATAAACATCTATTACCTATCTGATAAAAATCTACGACATGATGTCATAGTGATGGTAAAACTCAGGGAAAACACAGTAGACTGCAGGAGCAAACACATACGCGACCTCTCGCATTAAACACAATCGGCATCTCTCCTTGCAGACGATAAAACAAATCTTCTGCTTAACTTGGCGTCTGCTACCGCACCATATCGGTATGACGTCATTTCCTTTACCAGTGAGTAATTCAATAAGAAATGGAACTTTATTGAGCTTACTATACTTCACGCATAATCGTTATGAATTTCAATCATAACATCATCCTACAACGTTTTCATTATTCATGTGGTGTGCGCACAAAATCACCAGAGTGAAATATGGTAACATCAAATCTCACACGAAGTAAGAACTAGAATAGCGCCCAGGTTTGCCACAGGGTAGGCAATTTAACACTGCAAGTGTGGACAATGGTATATGAGCCATCGCCAATGTCTCCTCAAGACAAAATCCATTTAACATCAACGTGAGGGAGCCATAACTAAGTGTCCACAACACTTAAAACATAATGGTAGCAATGCATCAACTCACACACATCACACCTTCCAGTAACACACCTATCAGTCAAGTCAAATTCCAGTTCTCAAATGACTACTCATTAGTTAACTCTTAATATACGGCTGGACGTTTAGAAAGGCCGACGATCGATCCCCGTTTTAATGCAATGATTCAAAGCATTACATAACATAAAAATGTTTTAAAAAATCGTTAACAGATGATGTTAGGCGGAAAATCATATGTGTAATGTGAATAATTGTATCATCATACGAGAAAAGATTATTGTCATGTGTACATTTGTTACGGTATATGATATTAACGCCGTCTGCTAAAGGTTACCAGACGTGCAATTGTAAAGGTTAAGACATTTAATATATTGCGATAGATGTTTCAATTACTGAACGCTTCATACACGATCGATTATGACGTGTATAGCGTTGTTTAGGACACAGTCGGTAACTAAGAAACGCTACCCTTTTTACATTGACCGTCAAGCTGTTAAGACGCGTCTGACTTTCCTTCCAATGTTGGGCATGGTATTGCCATACAGATATATTTTATGCAAGTACGGACATGGGTCAGTCCATTGCTATTACGAAGATTTGAAATGATTAAAGGTCAGTACGAAAGTGAAAATTAAGGAAGGATGAATTACAGTCCATAGTATTTGATTTTGCCAGACTCATAGACTCACTGTCGGCCGTTGGAAAACCCCAACCGCGCGTGCATACAGCTATGACAATCTGCATACAGTAATTTGATTATTGGACAAGGACTGATAGGATATCTACATATATATGCCATATATTTTTCAAGTTATAATATGTACTTTTGTGATCAACATGCATGAATCGTCTTGACGTGTAAACTGTATTAAATATTTGTGGACTCAATGAACCGACTTATCAAGTCAATGGAATTACAAGTTCAATATAATTGCAACTTTCAAATGTTTGCTCACACGTTTTCTACCCCACCCCGCATTCGCGTAAAGCAACACCAATTGACACGATGAAAATATTGAATGAAACCATATAAGAACTCAACTAACATGGCCAGAATTTATAACCACTTTATTGACATTATATGGAACATTGTTGTCAAATTGAATGTTCCAGAACAACAGAGAAGATCGCCTTCAACAGATGGTGTCCATTGATTGGGGATCGAAAAAAAAATTCGGAAATTAACAATTGTTTACATTTGAAGGACGATCACATGATGTGCTGAATTATGACCTATGACGCAGTACTCAGTATAATCCCTAACAACGTGACGTCACCAAAGTTCGTGTACATGCCATAAGTTGACAGCAGCAAGCCTAGTTTCTACGGAGAAAAAAATAACAAAGTCAACGAATAAACCCTGTATATGCATCAAGAGCAAACAGTCAGACACACTTCTACACCGTTGGTGCATACCGTCATCGACAGGAGTCCGAACTGAGCACAAAAGATAAGTCATTTAGGTGTGACCTTTGTCGGTCGATAAATAACAGTGCTGAGTCCATTTTGCTTTGATCAGGCATGTCTATGTATTTTCATGTATATATGTTAAATTTGTTTTCCATCGTATGTATTTGTTGTTAATTCGTGGGAGGTAGGGAGGATGAACTGAAATTAAATTCTGCGGCTCTCACGATGCCTGAATTAATTTCGGTCGTTTCTTAGGGCAGTTAAACGATTGCACCTTTGGAAACCCCATTGAGGTTTGACATTGGACTTGTTGTCCAAATCTGCTATCGTTTGGCGATTTGCGTTAGCTGTACTGTCCCGTAGATAATTGGTGTATTTTATTCGTATTCAGTTAATAATTTTATTCAGTTCTGTACCATGTTCGTTACTATTTCGTCCATTCTCCTCTGACTATCATTTATTTGATGATTGTTAAATTTTTGTCCGTTATGAGTCCTGTGACGTCATCATTTTCTGCAGTCATTTTTTTTTGTGTACTTGAATATTCAGTTGACCTCCGGTCAGACCTTGCCCTTCATTTGGTCTGTGACATTTCCGCTTATTTTATTTAGTTCATAAATTCATTTTTAATTGTGAAAATGTCTTGTTTGCGTCTTAACATTGTTTGTACCCTTTAGTTGCATCATTGCTTGTCTGTCCTCATAATATATATTAATATTACATTAATAATATGATAATTATATGCAATAATACACTTGTAATTTAATTTAATTAATTTTTTCTGAAATTTAAGGTTAATATGGGACATTGCATAATTATGCAGTGATAGTCCAAGAAAGTAGCACTACAATTTATAATAGATGCCTAGGGCATAATAATATAATATATATATTGACAAAATAAAATAATCTTATAGCTACCTTTGAGGTAATAGACCCATTGTATATTATTTAATATACTTTTCTGGTACTAAGAGAGTGACTTAGTACATTAAACAATATAATTACTAGGAATTATACCCAACATTATTGGATATTGAGATTAATTGTGTGATATAATTATATTATATTTAACATATATCATAACTATTTATGATATAGTATTATTTAGATACAATATTGTTACAAAATATTGTCTATTAGTTGAACTTAGACATTAAGTTCAGTACTATTGTGATTACTTATATTGAATATTTCTAAGTTGAGTAAGTATAATAATTACTCTGAAGCTACTATTGACTATTTTAATCAGTAATTATCAATAATTACTTACAGATAAAAGTCAAAATGCTTACTATAGACCATTTCGTTAAGATTGGTCGTGAATATGGTTATAAATCTCAAGAACTTCGTCAGTTTGCTGAATCAGAACTGGAAAAATATGAAAGAAAAGAAGAAGAGAAAAGGGCTGCATTAAAGAAAGAGGAAGAGGAACAAAAGGCAGCATTAAAGAAAGAGGAAGCAGAACTTGAGATGAAGCAAATTGCCAAGGAAAATAGATTGAGAGAGATTGCTCAACGTGAAAGAGAAGAGCAAAGAACAATCGCCAAACAGGAAGAAGAGAATAAATTGAAACGAGAGGAAATTATTTTACAACAAGAAATGGAATTGGCGCGTATTAAATTGGAGACAGCAAGATTACAAGCACAAAGTGCTGATGCAAACCAGAATAATAACGCACAAAATGGATCATCATCCAGCCAACCTAAACATTTCTACAACTTTAAATTACCCATTTTCAACTTGAACGTCGACGACCTTTCATCGTTCCTGGCACGTTTTGAACAGACTTGCAAATCTAACCATTTGCCTGAAGAGTCATGGGTACTCAAGTTAAATGAATTCTTGGTTGGAGAACCACTGACAGCTTCTCAAAATGCTGACCCATCAATAGCTAATAACTACGGTGCTATTAAGTCCTTGCTTTTACGAAGGTTTCACCTGGACGAGGAACACTGTAGGTTAAAATTTAAGGGAATTTTACCTGAATCTCCAAAGGATTTTGCAGGATTCATTGCGAACATACGCAATACATTTAATAGATGGGTTGAACTGGCAGAAGTCAACAAATCATACGACAAATTAGTTGATTTACTACTGCGGGATAAGGTATTATCTTCAGTTAGCCAGCCATTTTTTGCATATTTGCAGGAGCGTAAACCAGGTACTATGGATGAGTTAGAAAAAATTTCTTTAAACTACTGTTCGGCACATCCGAATGCAACCATTTCTAACTCCTCATTAAGAGAACCTCTACCTGTGGCGTCTAATATGGCCTACAATCACAATAACAAACAAAGACATCACAGTGTAGACAGAAGCAGGTTCCAAAGAAATCATAACGTTAACTTTCAGAAGGGACATAATAATGATTTCAACAATAAAAATGAGTTCAACAGAGGTAGATCACGAGATAGAAATTATTCACCTCAAACAAACTACCACAATAGTCAACATAACACTCATTATAATCGATCACATACTCCCAATAATAATAACAACTGGAATGGTAATAATCATGGCTCGAGACATCGAGATAATAGTTACTATAGAGGGCGACGAGATAATTTTAACAATTATACTCGGAATCGATCTCATTCTCGGGGATCATCTCATTACAACCATAATACAGGGGCGGCAGTTACAAATAATACTACCCCTATAGCTCAGGTCCCACTTGACAATAATACAACACAGTCTTCTGCTGCATGTTTTGCTATTAATTATAATGTGGCAAATAGTTGCCAGCAATGCAATCTTATTTTTCAGAAGGCGAAAGAAACAGTGCTTAACTGCGGACATATTATACCACAGGTAGGTCTTGCAGTCAACGATGGAACAGGCCTATTAATTTTTAACAGAGGATTAGTTAATGGATCCGTCGTCTCAGTGTTGAGGGATTCGGGATCCACAACGATTGGTGTACGACAGTCGCTGGTACATCCCAGCTGTGCAACAGGGGAATATGTCCGTTGCATGACTTTTGGTGGAACAATAGAGTTTTACCCCACAGCTATTATTCATGTTAACACTCCTTTCTTCACAGGGAACGTAAAAGTATGTATGCTAAAAAAGCCTATAGCTGATTTGATGGTTGGTCGTATACACGGCAGTAAAGATTGTACTCCAGATGAGATTATAGAATGGGAGAAACATAACCTATGCACTGGAAACGCCGTGACGACTAGAGCGCAGACTCAACTCATGGAGAAAGTTGATGATAATAAAATGGATGCAGACAACCAAGAGGAATTTGTAGTCAATTCACCTATTGACAGGGAAACATTTGCAACCAAACAAAAAGAGGATAAATCTTTAAAAAAAATTTTTAAGTTGGTTGATAAAGTTGACAATCTATCCTCAGGTAATAATAACAAACATTGTTTTGTTATTAAAAATGACATATTGATTAGATGTTTTAATGACAAATCACAAATGAAACAACAAGTTATGGTCCCATATACTTTTAGACGGTACATTCTTCAACATGCACATGACTCACATTGTGCTGGACATATGGGATATACTCGAACACGATCTCGAGTACTGTCTTCATTCTTTTGGCCAGGGGTGTCAAGAGATATTTCGCAGTATGTACGTTCCTGTACTACATGCCAAGAAGTGAAAGCACGTGGAGCTTTTCACACGGCGCCTATTCAGGCTTGCGATATCTCAGTGAGACCTTTTGACAAAATGGCAATAGACATTATTGGTCCATTGCTACCATCGGCCAGAGGACATAGATTCGTCCTTACGTGCATTGATTTGTGCACACGATGGCCAGAAGCTATCCCATTAAAGACCACCACTACCACAGATGTAGCTGATGCACTACATCTCATCTTTTCTAGAATAGGGTTTCCTAGAAAACTTTTATCAGACCATGGGTCACAGTTTATATCTGACACCATGAAGGAAGTCATGAAAACTTGGGACATTGACAGGAATTTAAGTAGTATTTATCATCCGATGAGTAATGGTGCGGTTGAAAGACTTAACCGTACACTTAAACAACTACTACATAAGGTTACTGCTAAGCACCCTCATGACTGGGACAGAGCACTCCCAGCTGTTCTATTTGCTTATCGGGAGGTACCGCATGAACAAACTGGCTTCTCTCCCTTTGAATTAGTTTTTGGTGCTCCCCCAAGAGGTCCTATGGGACTAATAAAAAACTTATTAATTGACGAGGAGATGACTCAGGACACTCAGTCATCTTACGAGTACGTAATTAATCTTCGGAAGAACATTATTGAGTCTTGCCAGTTGGCAACAGCTTCTTCTGAGGCTGCAAAAGCTAAGGCTCGATCTCTACACAATAGGTCTCGACGATTACGCCAATTATTCCCAGGCGACGAAGCTTATGTATTACTTCCTCACAATAACTATAAATTATTGATATCTTGGAATGGTCCTTACAAAGTCATTGATAAAATTTCCGACGTTGATTACGTCTTAGATATCAAGGGACACAAAAAGATATTTCATATTAACATGCTCAAGCAATTTCATACACGTCCTGAACACTTACAGTCAATTTTTCATGAACTAGATGACAACACAGTATCCACTTGTCATTATACTAACTTATCTGTCATCCAGGAAGAAGAATCTTCTTTTCCTGAGGTACAGTTACCGTTACCTGTACCAGTAGTTCAACCTACTGAATCTTGGCGGGATGTAACCATCTCTTCAACGGTTACACCGCAACAGCGTCTACAGATTGCTAATCTATTACAATCTTATCCAGATGTGTTGACCGACGTTCCGGGTCGCACATCGGCTATCAGTCATGACATTACTCTCAATGACGATACACCTATTCGTGTACATCCCTATTCTGTTCCTTTACATTTCCTTGCTAAAACTACTAAGGAACTTGAACAGATGTTGTCTCTCGGAATCATTGAGACTAGTAATTCGCCATTCTCTTCTCCATTAGTGATTGTCCGGAAGAAGGACAATAACATCAGACTATGTGTTGATTATAGAAAATTAAATGCTAAGACTATAGTTGACAGCGAACCACATCCACTTATTGACGACTTACTACCACGTCTATCCAACGCAACTATATTTAGTAAGATAGACTTAACTAAAGGTTATTGGCAGATACCACTGACCGAAAAGGCTAAGTACTACACCGCATTTTCCACTCCACAAGGTCTATACCAGTGGAATGTGATGCCTTTTGGGCTTGTTAATGCGCCAGCTACCTTCATTCGCCTGATGCGACAAATTTTATCAGGTAGACCAGACGTTATTACATATATTGACGACATATGCTTGTTTAGTTCGTCGTTTGAGGAACATGTTTCTGGACTTAGATATGTTTTTGACACTCTAAGGAATTATCATCTAACTGCTAAACCTACAAAGGTGCAAATCGCGTGTAATGAGATAACCTTTTTGGGACATATCATTGGATCGGGATATATCCGAACGTTACCTAGTACAGTCTCCAAAATTCTAAACATAGCAGTTCCTCAGACGAAGAAACAGGTCAGGAGTTTGTTAGGACTTGTTCAATATTACAGTAGATTCATACCAAACTTGTCATCCATCACGGCTGTATTGTCTTCATTGTTAAAAAAAGATATGCCGGTGAAGGTGACATGGACTGGTACATGCAATGAAACTTTCAACAAAATTATAAATTTGTTCTCGCATGAACCAATTTTAAGACTTCCCGATGCTTCCAAAAGATTTTTCTTACGAACAGATGCTAGTAACTACGGCATTGGTGCATGCCTGCTCCAGAACCATGATGGCATTCTACATCCTACGTTATACATTTCAAGAAAGCTGAAGCCGGCAGAAACGAAGTATTCAACAGTCGACAAGGAACTTTTATCTGTGATCTGGGCAATAACGAAGCTTGAAAAATTCCTGCTCGGTGCTCCCTTCACCATACAGACGGACCAACGTGCTGTAGCAGCCTTGCGTCGATCAAATCATACAAGCCAGAAACTTGCCAGATATTCAATCATCCTACAGCCATTCGAGTTCTCCATTGAACATATTCCTGGCACTGAAAATTGTGTGGCAGATGCATTGTCACGTAATCCTATTGACGACGAATAATCAACATTGACACTCTTAACCTATTTTAATCAGCACTACATTGGATTGAACGAAGTATCAACTATAAAGGAACTAACCTTGCCTTTAATTTAAACTGTATAAACACTATATGCATCACAGAATTGAATTAAAAGACAATCAAGGTATATATAGACATTCAAACTTCGTCTAACGTCCATACACGAGATATGAATACTCTTTGAACAATCATGGATTTATGTCTGACGACAAACCGAACTGATGTTCCTGTGTATACTTAATTCTTGGATGCTGGGATAAATGACATTTCTTTCCAACGTAAACGTTTGAACATTTTTGCCTAAAAAAATTCATCAGAATCAAGACTACGGATGGATCATCATATCCTATACTAATTAATTAGTTAACTTAACTTCTTAATTGAATTATTATCAATAAAATGAAATGTGAGAAAAAAATGAAATGAAAGAACAAAAAAAAAAGAGAACGAAATACTAAAAGAAGAAATTATGAAAAGAGAAAATAAATCTCACACAAGTATTAGATTAATAATTTTTTTTTTTTAATGTACCTATACATTATTTAGTTAGTTAAATTAGATAGTTATTATTCACTAACACTTAACACACACAATTAAGTTAAAACTTATATTCGAATTTCTTTCTATTTCTTCTCACTTAGTTTGTCTTTTCTTCTCTCATAACATCGCGTTACATTAGAACCTTAATAATTTAACTCTTAATTTAATTAATTAATTTAATTTTAATTAGTCAAATTAATTCCTATATGACATACTAATACGACAGACCTTACTTTAATTTAATTTTATCATTCACTATTAACATTGGACATTTATTTAGTTGATATAATGATATGTATAATATTGATATATAATGTGATTTATGATTAGATGACTATGACAAATAGTTAGTTGACACGACCGCAACACGGTTCTACTCAGAACATCGTCGGCCATATGTCACAATTGTGTTAAATTTTTTTGAAAAATTGTTAAGTCGGATAGATATTGAAAAAAAATCTATCGATTTTTTTTTTCCCCGGTGTACAGGGAATTGTTACGGTATATGATATTAACGCCGTCTGCTAAAGGTTACCAGACGTGCAATTGTAAAGGTTAAGACATTTAATATATTGCGATAGATGTTTCAATTACTGAACGCTTCATACACGATCGATTATGACGTGTATAGCGTTGTTTAGGACACAGTCGGTAACTAAGAAACGCTACCCTTTTTACATTGACCGTCAAGCTGTTAAGACGCGTCTGACTTTCCTTCCAATGTTGGGCATGGTATTGCCATACAGATATATTTTATGCAAGTACGGACATGGGTCAGTCCATTGCTATTACGAAGATTTGAAATGATTAAAGGTCAGTACGAAAGTGAAAATTAAGGAAGGATGAATTACAGTCCATAGTATTTGATTTTGCCAGACTCATAGACTCACTGTCGGCCGTTGGAAAACCCCAACCGCGCGTGCATACAGCTATGACAATCTGCATACAGTAATTTGATTATTGGACAAGGACTGATAGGATATCTACATATATATGCCATATATTTTTCAAGTTATAATATGTACTTTTGTGATCAACATGCATGAATCGTCTTGACGTGTAAACTGTATTAAATATTTGTGGACTCAATGAACCGACTTATCAAGTCAATGGAATTACAAGTTCAATATAATTGCAACTTTCAAATGTTTGCTCACACGTTTTCTACCCCACCCCGCATTCGCGTAAAGCAACACCAATTGACACGATGAAAATATTGAATGAAACCATATAAGAACTCAACTAACATGGCCAGAATTTATAACCACTTTATTGACATTATATGGAACATTGTTGTCAAATTGAATGTTCCAGAACAACAGAGAAGATTGTTCCATTTTCAATTAGACAAAGTTTCAAGATCACAAGTTCCCAGTTATTATGTTATGGCTGTTAAGCTAGCGTATCGCTAGTATGCCTGCTTCCAATAACAGTTAGGATAGTATTGAAATGTTCACTAAAAGCGGTAAGGTTCTTCCCAGTTTTGTTTTATATCACTGATGAAGATACAATAAAAAGACGCTAATGTCAAAACATGAGTGTGTAGTAACACTTAATCGTCCCTGTATTCTCACTGGGTATATCCAAAAAGGAAGAACAAACTTGTAACAGCAAACTTCATCTTTAACGGACCATAAAAGCTTAAGTGTTGCAGATCAAACAGAGGTTTATTTTCCAATGAAGATTTTTGGTAAAATGAGGTTCTACGTCCTGTCATCAGGTCATCGAATTTTTCCATAATACATGCAGATTCATTCATTCATAACCCTCCACTCCCAAAGGAGCATAGACATTCAAAAAAACACATCATCTCAAGTTCTTTCCAAGTTCTCCTTATCATTTTCACCTCTGTTTCTAGCTCTCTTCTCCATGTGCTTCTTGGTCTACCTCTACTTTTCTTGCCCTGGGGATTCCAGAACAAGGACTGCATTGTAATGCTATCAACAGGTTTCCTAAGTGTGTGTCCTATCCATCGCCATCGTCTTCTTCTCATCTCTTGTTCCACTGGCACTTGTCTAGTTCTGGTCAGCAGTTCGACGTTGGTAACCTTGTCATACCATTTTAATCCCTCTATTCTACGCAAGCATCCATTTATGAAAGTCTGAAACTTTTTGGTTGTTGTCTTTGTTCTTCTCCATGTCTCAGAGCCATACAATAGGACTGACTTCACATTTGAGTTGAAGGTTCTTATTTTCATGTTGGATCCGATTTCTCTTGATCTCCATATATTTCCCAATGCAATGAAAGCTCCTCTTGCTTTTTGCATTCTTATTTTGATATCACTGTCTGTCCCTCCAACTTTGTCTATATTGCTGCCAAGATATGTATACGATTCTACATCTTGTATTGGTGCTTCTTCAAGTTCAACCCTGTTATTGTTACCTGCAATTATTCTCATTACCTTTGTCTTTTCCCTGTGTATTTTCAGACCCAATTGCTGTGACTTTTCATCGAGTGTTTTCAATTTGTCCTGCATCTGATTACGGTTATGGGACAGAAGAGCTAAGTCATCAGCAAAATCCAGATCATGCAACTGCTTAGTCAGAGTCCACTGGATTCCATGCAGATAATATTCAAAAAATAATTCAATGCCCGATTTCTGTTCTCCAGAATAACTTATATACGTAAGTCGTATATCTGTAGTAGGCCACGCATAACATCTCCGATAATTTTTATTTGTAATCCATGAAAGTCATCCGTAGACGTTATTCCCCACAAGACAATGTCTGATTCACAGTCTCGCACTCGGATGTTTACCGTGTGTGGGATACTGTGTTCGGCATGACGAATTGTATGTAACAATTTAATAATATTCTTGTCCCTCAACGTGCTTAAACATCAGTTTTTCCACTTCGGTGACAATGAAAGGTTATAAACTCCGATTTTTACGGTGTATTACTTCCACGTCCCCGAATTGTTGAATATTACTATTCATTCATCAATAGCGACATTTACCATTCTTAGACTAGTCTTCCTTCAGAAGATATAATATTATTTAAAAAATACAGTAACTTGCTAGACCCAAGACAAGGCTTATGTCCTCCATGAGAAGTTATTTACCAATCTACGTCATCACTAAACGAACAACCAAAAAAGAAACGTCATATACCAATCTACAAATCGATTGGTTAATACGATAAAACCTTGGCCTCTACGTTCAATAATAGCGTACAAAATTGTACCTATTAAACATCTTACAATATCTCTCAGTTAATTTCAGCGCCCATGTATGCGCAAACAACATTGTGACAACAAGCATATTGCAACAATTACCCCTTACCAACTGTAAGAAAAAAGACACGCAATTTCTTACATAAGTCTTAGTAAGTCTATGTCAGCTAAATAGTCTCAAAGAAAAGCAAGCATCATGTAATATCAACAGTCGATGAGATGAAAGGATGATAATCAAATTACTAAATTATATTACCGTCAAAGACTATCCGATAAACTACCTTTATGTAAGGTATAACAATAAAAAAAGTAAATCAACTGTAAGTATAATATAGCTAAATGCAAACCTAAGTAAGTTAATTTAAATAGCACGTAAATATATCACAAATAACACCTTCCGCAATTATTTGTAGATTTTATCTACACTTGAAGTGTTCAATTCTGAACTATGGACAATATCTTCTTCTTTGATCCGTAGCCGCCGACCGTCAAATCAGTCAGTGGCCATCACGCCTAGTGGCGTTTTGTAAGGCAACAACAAATTGATTCCACTTTGCTCGGTCGGTGGCCATCCTTCGTACAGTGCCCCAACTCTGGTTCATTCTTTGCATCTCAGCCTCCACAGTCCTCCGCCAGGTTGTTTTTAGTCGGCCTCTCTTTCGTTTTCCTTCAGGTGTCCAAAGCATAGCTGTTCTTGTGATGGCATCGGGGTCTCTTCTGAGGACATGGCCAACCCAGCTCCAGCGTTTGCCAGCTATGATGGTGTGCATGTCCTCTTGCTTGCTCCGAGTAAGCAGATCTTGGTTGGTGATGGTATTCGGCCAAAAGATTCGGTGAATTTTTCTTAAGCATGTTGTGTGAAAAGAGGACAATTTTGTACCTAGGATGCATAGTAACACCAGACGGCGGGGCAGGCAAAGACATCAACATCAGAATGAATAAGGCAAGAACAGCTTTTTTTAGCCTAAACAACATCTGGAAGTTCTCTCAATATAGCACAAGCACAAAATTAATATTATATCAGAGCTGTGTGCTTTCTGTGCTTCTCTATGGTGCGAATGCTGGAGAGTTACAGAGAAGGAAATGTCGAAAATGGACAATATGATATGAGGTACAATCCATCGTTACTGAAAACAATTTACGTTCAGTTATAACGCTCCATACTATATGTGTACCATGAGTTCAATAGAATTACTTACTTCTGCACTCAAAAATCTACAATCAAGCGATCTCGAGATTCATTAGTGTTTATTATAACACCAAAATTATTTGCACTAAAGTTATCATATGATACAAATTAATCTTACTAAAGTACGCAAAGTTCCCTTACTGTCCCTGCAACGTGTTCAATTAAAATCAAATAGTTAATCTTAGTACAGTATTCCATTGTCTATGTTCCCTACGGAGATGTAACATTTACGAAATATAACATGTCCTGAATCGCATTACGCTAATTGTGTACTGTCTTCCTGAGGACATCTGGACAGTAAATCGGCAATCACGTTTCTTGATCCTGGTATTGATTCAGTCGTATATTTAGTTATAAGGTTGCATCAAAACGGCGTACCGTGTTGCACGTGCGCACTTGTGCTTCTTAGTCTTTATGTATGCCAGTGCTTTCTGATCACTTTGTATCACAAAGAATGCACCCAGGAGATATTGTTCAAGCTTGGTTGGAGCACACACGACTGCAAGTAACTCCTTTTCTTATACTGAATAATTCTTTTCTGACTTGTTCAATTTTCTCGATATGTACATAATCGGATGAAGGCAACCATTAAATTCTTTAAGTAATACCGCTCCTATTTCACAGGACCATGCATCTGTTTGGAGAGTATATCGATCAAGAATGATAGGTAATTTCAAAATCGGTGGCGATAAGAAAAATCTTTCATTTTACTAAAAGCAGATGTGCATTCCGATATCCACCTAATTACATTAGGAGCCCCTTTCTTAAGTAAAGGAGACAGAACTGATGTAATCGAAGACAAGGTAGGAACGCATCTACCATAATATTAAACCACGCCTAACAAACTCCGAACCTTTTTTTTTTGTCTTAGGAACGGAGAGATTAATAATCTTGGATACATTTTGTTCTAATGGTTGAAGATTTCCACCACCAATACTATGGCCTAAGAAAATAATCTCCGAGAATCAAATAAATACTTTAGAAGTTCTAGCAGTTAACCCTGCAGATCTAAGAGTAGATAACAGTGAAAGGAGACCTAGAAAGAGTTCATCCCACGTATTGCTAAATAAACAAATATCGTCTATATAAGTATTGATATCTTGCTTATGAGAGAACAGCATTCTCATCATTCTAGTGAAGGACGCAGGTGCGTTCATGAGTCCGCAACACATGACATTGAAATGGAATAACCCACGAGGAGTCGAAAAAGCTGTGAACTGTTTACATCTGTCTGCCAACGGAACTTGCCAATATCCCAAGGCCAAATCAAATTTACTAAAGTATACTGCCTTTGACAATTTTGATAAGAAATCCTCCAATAATGGTAATGGTTCTTCATAAAAAATTGTGACTTTATTTAATTTTCTGAAATCTGTGCAGAGCCGTATCTCATTACTTGTATCTGTTTTTTTCGAATTACTAAATTAGGAAAAGAAAAATTACTTAGAGAAGGACTGATTTTCCCTAACCTAATCCTGTCATCTATTTCTTTGTTTACTTTGTTCTGAAAATGCAAAGGTATAGGGTATGGACGTACTCAAATACGTGTTTCATTATTTAAATGTATGTCATGTATGATTACATTTAATGTACCTGGAATATCTGAAAGTACTTCCTTAAAAGAATATAATGTCAGACACCTGTGTTTTGCTATCAAATGATAAATCTTGACATATCTTCACATCTTTCCAAGTTTCAGTAGAATGTACTGGTATATTAGGAAAATTCATAGAAACATCAGAAAATGCTGATTCTTCCTGGATCACTGATAATGAAGACCAACCACTTGGACGAGAGACTATGTCCCCGACAGCGTGAAACACTGCCTGAAGAAGTTCGGGTCTTACGTGAAATTCTGTCAACATGTTAATGTGAAATAGCTTCCTTTTCCCTTTAACATCAAGTACGTAATCAACATCTGAAATACGGGAACGAATTTTGAAAGGACTACACCAAGTTATAAGTAGTCTATTTAGCTTACTGTTACGGGTTCATTTGAGTATTTCAAGCAGCTGGAATATGGTGTCCAGCCTGTCTAGGGTAGAGTTTAATTTTAGTTCAACTTTTGCAAAGTCCTCAAAACGTAAGGCTAGTCTTCAACAGTAGAAAAATGCATAATGCCTGATTGACGTTTTAAACAATATATATTTTAATGAACGAAACGTAGCTCCTCAATGAATGCATCCACAAAATAGACAATGGCAATCACTAGCCCGTCCATAAAATCAGTCTGTTGTCATGTAGACTACGGAAACACTGTCAGAGGCATCTTGCTGAAGTATTTTATATAATATTTCTCACCCATTCCTCTCCTTTCAGCGCTGACAAGTCATCTAAATATAATCACGCTTAGGCTCCAACTGTAGGACAACCTAGCTGATATGAAGATAATAAAACTCTATAACAAGAGAACACTTTCTGGAGCTTGTTCAAACACGACTTTCTCTTACGGAGAATACACAGCCAAAGAGGCCGACTTACAGCTCAAATGTTCGATCTGAAGCCGGCAACGAATCGTCTGCTTAAAATCAGCAGACTATATGACGTACTTCCTGTGTAGTCTGGGCAACGCTTTATCAACAAGGAAATGAGTTCATAAAACCGGTCGAGTGCGATAGCGCCTGTTATGAATTAAGTCATAACAACTACTCTCGGCCCCCCCCCCCCCCCCCCCCCCCCCCCGTCAATAATGGCAAACGAAGTTGACATTATTGCGATATAAGAAAACACCACTAAGGTGAGCAAAAGGTAACATCATATCTCACTGTTGCTATGACCATGCATAGACCTATGTTTGTGCCGTAATGTAGGCAATTTAACGCACGTAGTGTGGAAATGCAGCATAAAATACAATACCACTGTCTTACAAAACAGCTCAAAGCAATTTGACATAATAATGAGGTACTCTAGCAAACGTCAGTCAACATATAACACAAATAATGATAATATACCATGCATTCTCACATTCTCGTAAGTCAGAGAACACCTACTTTTCATTGTCATGTCACCTAGTCAATTAATATCGATTAAAATAACCATTAATGCTAAGTGCATGTAATAACAATATTGAATCAGAGAAGAGATATAAGGCAGACATTTAACATACTCAAAGTGTGACTGCTACACAATGTCCTTTTTTTTCCCTCGCATGAGGTCGCATTTTTTTCCTCGCATGAGGTCGCATATTTTAAACTCGCATGAGTTGCGGTGGCGCACGCCCCGGCTTTAGCTAAGACACAATGGTCTTAGCCAATAGGCCGGATATCAAGGCGCACGTCTAGCCTCAAAAGATCAAATACATTAACACGTTAGTGTCAATGCACTTTCTTCTTCTTCTTCGTTCGTCCTGAAAAGGACGTTGGTTGCGTTGTGTCTGTTTACGCCTAAGCTGTGATATTTGCTCCTTTCGGTCGACACATCCGACTTCAGCACGGCATTTTTTGGGACCGGGTTCGCCTTCCCTCTGCGATCCCTACTCTCTCAGCCAGACTGCAGTGATGCAGTCTGTTTCCTGGACCACCACATGGAGGTGAAGTAGGGTCTTGGTCAGCTCTGGTTCGCTGACCCTGATGCAAGCAGTCAAGCTATGGGTCGCTGACTGCATTCTCTATGGCTGCATCTTTGGGTCCCAATGCACTTTGATCTTAGCCAAAAGGCCGAGAAGCAATCCTACACAATGTCACATATACATATTTTATGTGGTAGTGACTGTTATGTCAAATTGTATCATATACATAATATGAACAACGAATCATGAATTAATCTTATAATAGCGTACAAAGCGCTCAAATATCTTAACACCTAAGTTTCACTGTACTGATCTTTTGTGTTTAAAAGTCAATTTGTATGGTAAGTTAATATGTCCATTCCAATCCTGTGAGGAAAAAGAGTATTATCACAAATAGACTCAAGTCCATTTCGTGCGCACAATCCTATAGTGCTTGAAATTTCATGAAGAAATTCTATGTCCACTATGTCCATGATAGTTGTCTATTAATTATGAGTAGACACAAAATTCGTAAGTTAGCGAACTTTGAAGCGAAATCACATAGAAAAGTTCCGTATAGAACGACGTGATTAGCTCCCTTGAAAACTTGGTATGGGTTTCATTTAATTTGTTATCTCCCTTGATGAAACCATACAATGTTATTGAAAGTAACTGAGTGGCATTCCAAAACCTGTCTCGAATTGCATGACTGGAACTATTTAAACAAATTTCTTTCTTGTGAACTTGTTGTTGAACTGTTAATCTAAAGGTAGATGTATGCCTTGTCTATGCACTGTCCTGAGAAAAAGGATATATCACATGCCTTGAAGTGATTTGTCCATCAGCATCATGTGTCTGTGCGGGCGGCATTGTTGTAGCATCATCGTAAATAAAGTACATTATGGTGATATGATCTCAGTACACTGTTATTGATTCGAACTGTTATGAATGTAGCCAGGACCACTCAGCACTAAGTTGATAACTTGAAATTGTGGACTATATGGAAGACGGAGCGTCTTTGATACATCTAGACAAGACGTCGGCCACGACGTTAAGATTTCCCTTTATAGCTCTGATGGTGTAGTCATATGGTTGTAAAGCCAGACTGGCTCTAGCTGCCTTTGGGTTAGTAAAACGAGCTGTCTGTAAATAACCCAAGGCTCGTTAATCAGTTTCAAGTGTGAAATGAGATCCTAAGAGGTAGCGTTGTAGTTTCTTGAAGGAGAAAAAGATAGCGAGCAGTTCTCGCTCCACGATATATTTTTGTTCTGCGGTGGTAAGCTTCCTACTCACATACATGATGGATTGCATCTGGCCTTCAAACTCTTGCATTAGTGTTCCCCCTATTCCGACTTCGATGGCGTCTACCCTGAGAGTAAAAGGTATACGAATATCAGGCAAACGTAATATAGGCTATTTTTAGAAGGAATTCTTTATCATGTATGATGCATCATCACAAGCATGGGACCACATTATTTTCTTTGCCGCGTCTTTTTTCAACAACGCGGACAAAACTGAAGATATTTCAGAAAAATTAGGTAAAAATCTCCTGTAAAAGTTTTATTAGACTTAAAAGGCTTCGAACTTGTTTTTTGTCCGAGGGATATCTAGATTGAGAATTTTGGAGATTGTAGAATCTTCAGGTTTTAAGACCCCACATCTAACCCTATGACCGAGAAAGGTAATTTCAGAAAAACCTTTTCTCGTTTGTGAGGGTCGAGCTGTAATATTATGATCACGTAAGGTATTTAATAAAGTGTGAATACCGTTGACATGATAATTCCAAGACTGATGGAACAAACAAATATCGTCAGCATAAGTAATCAAGTCCTCACGATCAGAAAATAATCTCCTCATCATGCGCACAAAAGTCGCAGGAGCATTAACAAGACCAAAAGACATATAGTTAAAATGGAACAAACCTAAAGAAGTAGCAAAAGCTGTTAATGGTTTAGATTTGTTAGACAAAAGGACCTGCCAGTAGCCCTTTGAGAGATCGAATTTAGTGAAGAAAGTGGCAGTAGATAATCTTTCAAGAAGTGATTCAAGCACGGGAAGAGGTTCCGCGTCTCGAATGGACACTGCATTTAATCTTCTATAATCGATACCAATTCTTATAGATTTGTCCTTTTCCCTAATTAACACCATAGGAAAGCTATGTGGTGAATTGGACGGTTCTATAATGTTTAATCTAATCATTTGTTTTAACTCATCTTGCACCTGAGATTGCAAATGAATAGGAATAGTGTACGGTTTCAGTTTAATTGGCCTGAAATCCGTTAACATGATATCAGGTTCAATGACATCAGTATGCCCAGGAATATCCGTGAGCACATCAGAAAAAGACTGAAGTAAGTTAGAAATCTGATTTTTCTGATTAGAATTCAATGAAGGATCAATGGAAACATCTTTCCATGATTCAGTCGCTAACGAATGACTATCTGGTAACGACAGAATAGGTTCACCATCATCTTCAAAGTAAGAAATTTCTTCTTGGATTACTGCTAAGGAAGAACGTCGATCAGTAGATTCGTCAATAGCTTCAAAGATAGGACGAAGATGTGGTGGTCTAGTGTAAAACTGTTGTAACATATTTGTGTGAAAAATTTTTATTTCCCTTTCACATCTACAACATAGTCGACATCTGATAATTTGTTTATGATTTTATAAGGACCCTTCCAAGAAATTCACAATCTATTTTCCTTGTTCGGAAGCAACACAAAAATTTCATCTCCTGGCCACAACTGGCGCAGTTTCCTGTTTTTATTAAAAAACTGTCGAGCCTTTGATTTTGCCTTTTTCGATGACTGCACTGATATTTGGCGTGCGTCAATAATCTTTAGTCTTAAATTTACGAAATATTGATAAGAGGATTGAACTTCCTCGTTCATGTCACTACCAATAAGTAGATGTTTTAAAATAGCTATGGGACCCCGTGGCCTAGCACCATAAACTAACTCAAAAGGACAAAACCTGGAGCTAGAATTTGGAATTTCTCGGTAAGCAAACAGAATAGCTAGCTGGCAAGATACGTTCCCATTCTTGCGGATATCTAGCTGTAACTCTATCAAGCATTTGCTTTAATGTCCTATTAAATCTTTCTACTTTACCACACGCTAGTGGGTGATATAATGAACTGAGTGATCTTTCAATGCCAAACATGTTCATTACCTTTACCATGGCATCGGAAACAAATTGCGAGCCATTATCAGACTGTATGTTTTCGGGAAAACCCAATCTGGTGAAAACTAAAAATAGCGCATCCGCTATGTCATCACTGGAAATATTTTTCAGTGGGATAGCCTCGGGCCAACGAGTACACATATCGATATATGTTAAGACATATCTATGACCCTTAGCTGAACTAACTTTGATAGGGCCAATAAGGTCAATAGACATCTTTACGAATGGACGCAAGGATATGTTTGCTGCTTGAATGGGTGCAATATGATGAGGCCTTTTAGTTGCCACACGCTGACAAACTACACATGTGCGAAAAAAGACTTTGAAATCTTTGGTCACACCAGGCCAAAAAATGAGACACTACTCTCTGCTTAGTTCTTGCGATTCCCAAATGACCCGCAGCGTTTATATCGTGTGCATGTCGTAGCACCAATGTTCTGAAACAGATGGGTACCAATATTCTTTTCTTAACAAAATTGATATCCTGAAAATTCCTGACCAAAATATTATTATTTTAAGTATATCAATGTTTTGCCTTATCATTGGTAATTACCTTACTTGTTGTAACCAACTTACATTTTTTTTAAAGAGTGATCTTCTCTTTGTCTCTGAATGAAAGAATCGTGCTCAATCAATTCAATATTTAAGTCATCATCTTCATCAACAAGAGTAATGTGATCATCAACATTACCCTCATCAATATCACTGACATCATCATCATCACTCATGACATCATTTATGTGCTCATCATCATTGGTAACTTCTTCTAAAATAATGTCATCACCAATATGACTTAACCTTTCCTCACGAGCTTGTGCTATTGTAGTAACAGCATTAGCTGTAATTAAGTGCTCTTTTTCCCACTTCTCGATGTCCTGTCTGGAACATTCATGGATCCCTGGGATGTTTGCATGAATAATTCCAGTGTGCATTTATGGATATGACTTAACATAGGGTAATTCTTGGGTGTGGACATTAGAGCTTCATCGACCTCATATTTTTTGTTGATGTAATTTTCAACAAAAAAATGATGATAACATTTTTTTCCCCGGGGGTCGGTGTAGTCTGTTAAATCATATTTTAATTAAGGGGAGTTAAGTGTTAAAGACTTGAATGTACGGATCGGATTTTTGTACACGATAGTAAACACGCTCTGCGTGATGAGAGAATTTCTTAGTTTAGAGCTGTATGCTCAGTAATTGTTGAACACAGCTCAACTGATTAGTTGTTAGTTTGTTTAAAAATTTGATAAAGAAAACTGTTGGTATGTCCCTAGTGAGATTTTTGGGTAGGGACGGTTTGAGCTGAGCGATGGTCTCACTCGGTGAGTCCGCGCATGTATTTTTTGTTACTGAGCTGTACTGAGATACAGTAATCTCGAGACAGTGCGTTCGTGGCAGTGTTGCGGGAGGGTTGTTAGCCATGTTTTTTCACTGTGTGTACCAGTGGATATTTTTGTGAAGGGAATTTAATAGAGATGGAATATATTTTCAGGCCATGGATTGTACCGGCCATTATTATTATATACATGCATATTTCCTCTGATGGATATTGTTCCCATGGATGTTATTGCACTGAGAGAGTTGCTGATGCTTAATAAGTATTATGATGTTGTTCCGTTGACGGATAATTGATCCTGTGGATTATACTGATGTCTAATTGATATTATGTGCTACAGAAATGTGCCACGTATTTTATACCCGTAGTAACCTGTGACGGTGTGTCGTTTCTGATGTCAACGTTTGCTGTGTTGTAAATAAACTGTTTAGAACGTTACAGCTGTTCCGAACATTTCCTGACTCCTATGTTTGCTGTGGTGTGTGATTACAGTATGTGTAGATGAACTAACCCTTATCATTCGCGTATGCAGATATACCACATTACACACCTGTCGGCCATCTGTAAGCCCGACCACAAGCTGATTGCCTTTCATCAGCCATAAAATTTAACATTGTCATACTGCAAAACTTGTCTACACGTATCGGTAACACCCAGCGATTGGATTGTTTAACAAACATGCGAGCACTCTGCCAGTGAAATACGGTGTATCCAGGAATACTTCCGCTATGGGATATAATTCCACCATTCCACTAAAAGTAATGCACTTTACTTCATTTCCAGTGTAGTCTGATGGGTCAACAATCGATCTACGTATGCCAATAGTAGTTGCACCTGTGTGACGCAACAAAGACACTAAATTATTGTTGACAAAACCCCGATCTAATGCCAAAGAACCTGTGTTTTCAACAGATGACATGACAGGAAGAGGGTGTCCGCACAAAAGTCTCGGCACATTCTGGCTGAAACAAAGAACTGCATTGAGTATAGTTAGTACTATTAGCCAAATCAACACTGCAAGCACTTGCGTGCGCAATAGGCACATTGTTTTGATTTGCATTATTATTATCACCATTTACGACAGCATTAACACGTTCTTGGTTTCTTGACTGTCTATAATTATATTATTGTTCTTAAAAGAACCTCTATTATTTGAGTAATAATCATTATTCCTGTGGAATGACCTATTACCTCTGTTTGGTTTGGCACCAAAACCTCCTCTAATTTGGTAATCATTTTGTCTGTAAGATGATTGAGGACCAAAAAAATCATTATTATTGTTATAGTTATCATACATCTGATGCTGTTGAGATTTCTTATTAAAATTATATTTGCCTCTATGGTTGCCATAATGAATGTTTTGATTGAATTTATAATTCCTGTCAATACTATTGGATCTCTGCTTAGCATTGTTAAAATTCATCACTTTGGCTGAAGCAGCTGGAAGAGAATCCCTAAAGTTATCTCTGCTTAGATTCTTATTTGGGTGTGCAACCTGGTATTGTCTACTGATGCGTGATGCCATATGATGATGGATGGTATCCGCATGTCTGGTTTTGTGTAGTGTGCAGATGTGTTCAGTCAAACAATGTTCATACAAAAATAACAGGGCAATCCACATAGGACGTCAGTAAACTCACGACGTATAAAGTCAATGATTCTTGAAACAGCCGTTGACGTTTTTCTTCATTATTTATTGTGGACGCCACAGTGACAAAATGGTTACGCGAATATGTAGACACATCAAACAGTCATTATCACAGCAACATTCAATACAGCAATAGACGGTAGACAGCATTACAATGATGAGTCAGATGCATGTTATATTTCATAGTGCTGTAAATGTAGTCAGGTGGAAAACTCCATCCTTTTCTATAACAGCCAGGAGATAACCAGATGTATGAAATCAGTTCACTCTCCGTAATCTGACTTCAGCAAGACAGACACGTCTGCCGAAGTATAAATAATGTCCTCAAAAAATATCCTCTAGATAATAAAGGTTTTTCAAACCTAGTTCAGGTAACCAAGTAGCAAGTAATAGTCCTTGGGACCTGCATCAACCGATGCAACACAATACAGCGACATGTGAGCTAGGAAAACATCTCGTGACGACGACTTTCGAAGACAGGCTATGAACCAGAAATCGTTCACGACCAAAAATCGATAGAGTTAATGAAAAAGTCAATTTACCTTGCTTTCATGAAATACACAGAAATATCACGCCTCCCGGCATGTGGGAAACACTAGAGGTATTATCTCGAATAAACGAAATATCCATTAAGAGGACTACACATCCCTGACAGAACAAAAAATAGCGGAGATCCCCTCTTCAACGAGGCATCTCTTTCGCCATTCCAAATCGCTCACTCCACTAGTGGTGGGCGGAAACCGATCGACCAAGAAGCAAGACAAGTCATGCGCAGTCCAGCGCAAAATGACCACAGCTCAAACTTAACTGCATTCGATACCAACGCGAGAAGACAAATGCTTACCGAGAAAAGTAACTATAAATTTCAAGCAGTTGTTGCCCTTGCGTTATAAAATAGATATTGTAATAAAATGATGTTGCGAGAATTTATCACGCAACATATCACCACCTCCTCCCGATAAAAAAAAAAATGTGGAACATATTTTTTTTTTTAAATATCAAAGAGCATGCGATAAGCGGCTCAAAACGCACGAATTATGCGCTGATAATTAATTAAATTGCCTAACATGAGGCTAAATATAGAGTGTCTGGTGAGGATATACCTCAACAGAAAAATAAATATGTCTCAAAAAATATTCACATCGGGGAGGTGTCACCAACACACATCACGTTAGCATGTAAACACAATATACGTATGCAAGTTACCATAATCATCATTAAACAGCATACTCTAATATTGTCTTTAAAAATGGATGTACAAATCTGATAGGAAAATTTAAATAGTACATTATTTGACATGTAATGACATAAGTACATAGTAAAGTTAAACTACATGACGATCCAGGACATATGCTCTGGTATTCCGAGGGTAAGTACACAATCTAGAACTCGTCATGCTTGATACTAGTAAGGTAAGTCCTCAGCTCAACAATGACATTCTGAGAAAGTACAAGCAATATAATGCTAATTAATAACTAATATGCTTCATAAGGTACAATACATTATTAATAATTGTGGCTGTTTAGTAAACTAACGGCCCTTATATTAACTACTCAGTCCTCCTCTATCATCTTAAAAACGAACAGAAGAAGATGACAACAAAGCACGATAGTGTGTACATATAAAGTGAGTACAGATGTGCTAATCTATTGTAGTAATATAGGTGTGTTATGACTCTGTAATATATAGGAATATAGGACAGAAGTATTAGTTAGAGTCATGTGGGCATCTAGACAAAATGTCAGCCATCACATTATCCGCACCACGGATAGCTCGTACCGTGAAGTGAAAAGGTTGAAGAGCTATAGCATATCGAGTGGATCTCGAACTCTTCAAATTCTTAGTCTGAATAGCTGTAAGAGCTTTCTGATCAGTCTCTAGAATGAAATGTGCGCCCAGGAGGAATCTTTGTAGCTTTAGAATTGACCAAACCATCGCTAACAACTCACGGTCTAAAACCGAGTAGTTCCTCTCTGCCGCATTTAGTTTTCTAGAAATGTACATAACAGGATGCAGAGTATTTGCATATTCTTGCATCAGTGCTGCTCCAATCCCAGTGGATGAAGCATCACTCCGAAGAACAAAAGTCCTATCAAGAGTAGGTAATCTTAAGATGGGAGGAGAAGAAAATATATTCTTGATTTGGTCTAATGAAGATTGGCATTCTTCAGACCAACGGACCAGATTAGGCGAACCTTTCTTCAACAATGTTGAGAGAGGTGCCATGATCGAAGATAAATTTGGAATAAATCTCCCATAAAATTGAATTAACCCTAAGAGACTCCTAACTTGTTTCTTCGTTTTAGGAACAGAGATGTTCAGTATTTTTGAAGTATTGTGGTCTTCTGTCTTCAAGAGACCATGACCAACACGATGACCCAGGAAAGAGATTTCACCAAAACCAACAAAAGCTTTAGAAGGTTTTGCTGTCAAATTATTCTCACGTAGAGTGGACAGTAAGTCATATAACCCTAAATAGTGATCTTCCCAGGTATCACTGAAGAGACAGATGTCATCTAAGTATGCGATGACATCCGAACGATGTGACAGAATTCGACGCATCATGCGAACGAAAGTTGCAGGGGCGTTCATGAGACCAAAAGGCATAACATTCCATTGAAATAGACCCCTAGGTGTAGAAAAAGCAGTAAGAGGTTTGGCATGCTCTGCTAAAGGCACTTGCCAATAACCTTTAGACAAGTCAAGTTTAGTGAAGAATCTAGAATTAGAAAGTCTAATCAGTAGATCTTCTAACAAAGGCATCGGTTCAGCATCGAACTTTGTGACCTGATTCAATTTGCGATAATCAACACAAATTCGTATGTTCTTATCCTTCTTCCGGACAATAACCATGGAAGAAGAATATGGTGAAGTCGATGGTTCAATTATATTTAATTGAATCATTTCATCCAATTCCTTTTCCACCTGCGACTGAAAGTGTATAGGAATAGGATACGGCCTAACCCTAATTGGATTATTGTCGGTAAGAATTATGTCATGTTCTATGACATCTGTGTGTCCAGGAATGTCAGTGAGAACATCCTGAAATGTTTGTAACATCGACGAGACTTGTCGATGTTCGTCACCAGAAAGATTAGGAGAAACAGAAACGTTTTTCCAAGATTCCGTGGAATGTAATGGAACCACTGGAAGGGGAAGGTTGACATCAGAGAAGGTAGCTTCCTCATCCTGTATGACAGACAGGGATGAATAATGACCGTGAGGTGCAGGAGCATCATCCGTTGCCTGGAAAATAGGCAGCAAATAGTCCGGACGTTCGTGAAATTCCGAAAGCATGTTTGTGTGGAAAGTTTTATGCTTTCCATCAATATCGACCACATAGTCAACATCGGAAATCCGAGAGACTATTGCATACGGACCTTTCCATGCAATAAGAAGTCTATTTTCCCTACTGGGGAGTAGGACGAATGCTTTGTCACCTGGACAAAGTTGTCGTAGACATCTATTCTTGTTAGCAAACTGTCTTGCCTTCTCTTTAGCAATTTCTGATGAAGCAGTTGCTAGCTTACATGCCTCAATGATCTTTTGTCTAAGAGCAATGACATACTCATATGAGGATTGAGTTTCATCGCTAATATCATCGGCAGTGATGAGATCGTGTAATAAAGACATAGGGCCGCGTGGACGCGCGCCAAAGACAAGTTCGAAGGGAGAAAATCCTGTGTGTTCATTAGGGACTTCTCTATAGGCAAAGAGAGCCGCGGGTAAAACCCTGTCCCAATCTTGAGGATGATCTTCAGTTATCTTACCAAGCAAAGTCTTGAGCGTTCTATTCAGACGCTCAACTAACCCATTAGACATAGGATGGTAGATACTACTGAGAGATCGTTCAATATGTAAGGTAGACATTACCTGTGACATAGTGTCAGATATGAGTTGAGTGCCATGGTCTGACAATATTTCTCTGGGGAACCCCAAGCGAGAAAATATCAACCAAAGAGCATCTGCGATATCTGTAGTAGATATGCTCTTAAGAGGAATAGCCTCTGGCCAACGTGTGCACATATCGACACATGTAAGGATAAACTGATGTCCTCTGGCCGACTTGACCTTAAAAGGGCCAATAATATCTATGGCCATTTTCTGAAACGGCCGAATAGGAATGTCAGCAGCCTGGATAGGCGCAGCATGTCGTGGTCCTCTAGATTTGACCTCCTGACATACCTTGCATGATCGGCAGTAAATACGAATGTCCTTATTGACAAAAGGCCAAAAGAAAGCCGCAAGGACTCTCGACTTCGTACGGGCAAAACCCATATGTCCAGCACATTGCGAGTCATGAGCATGTTGTAATATTTGCACTCTCATGCTCTTGGGAACAAGAATTTGCGAATGTGCCGACGTAGTCGAATCTTGTACCATACGTACAAGTACGCCGTTTCTCATTGCAATCCAAGATTTTCTATTTGTATCCTGATTCGGATCACCTTTCTTCGCAAGAACGAAGAATTTTTTTAAAGAAGGATCTTCTTCTTGCAATTTTATGAAAGAGTCACGAGTGATTACTAAGTGACTATCTTGGCTATCAATTTCATTATCACTATTCAGTGAAGTTTCGGGTGTTTGTAGAGCTTGTGCTCTTGTAACTACTGCATTTGTAGCTTGCATGTTATTATCTTCCCAAGCAGCAATCTGCTGTGGGGTACACTCCCTAACTCCGTGAATACGACCAATAATAAGGTCCGCAATAGGATTAGGTAAGAGACAAGCATGCACATCTCCAGTAAAGAAAGGAGTGGCAATGCGAATTACAGCAGTAGGATATTTTTTCTAGAGTGCCGCCAAATGTGACACATTTAATAACCCTTCCTGTAGCACAAGATGGATCTACAAGCGATTGTCTAACACCAATAGTGGTGCATCCGGAATCGAAAAGTAGTGAGACCGGAGTATCATTAACAAGACCCTTATGTAGAATTAAAGAACCCCTCCCGTCATGCGCAACAGCAGCAGGAAGAGCGGGAAGTGGGTGACCACAACTCAAAGTAGTTATGGTACCCGGTTCGAATAAAGTACTGCATTGGGGGCATTTGTTTGCTCTCTCAAAGTCAAAAGCAGAACCAGTGACAGCGTCAAAGTTTTTACTATCAACAACATGATTACAGACTCCCTCAGTTTCCTGTTGTACAGCATTAGCCTGCTGATATCTCTTTTTTTTGTGTTGAGATCTACCCCGACTATTATTACCTCTGAAGTTATCAGAGTTATTATTATCTCTGCAGTTATTATTGTCTCTATTGTAATTGTTATCCTGGTTCGAATTCCAGTTTCCACGATTACTATCATGTTCACATTGATGCGAACATCTATTTGTTTGGGTCTGAGGTCTTCGGCAGGAATAACCTCTATTACCATATCCTCTTTTGAAATGCTTATAATTATTAGGATGATAGTAACGACCACTATCAGGTTGTCTCCAATTCTTCGAAGAAGAATCACCATGAAATTGGTTTCCATGATTTTGACAGAAATTACCGCTGCTCTTTCTATCAAAATTTTGTTGGAATCTACGAGCAAAGTTTTGACCATACGGAGCTGCCGAAGCAACTGGTAAACCTTCTTTCACCTTAGAGTTACCCATGGTTATGTGTGGGTGTGCAGTTACGTATTGGCAACAGAAATCTTCCATTTCTTTTATTGTTTTAGGTTTACGTTCATGAAGGAAAGCAAGGAAAGACTCATTGACAGACGACATGACTTTGTCTCTAAGTATTAAGTCCATAAGTCCTTCATAAGTTTTTTTCCGTCTTAGATAGTTCAACCCATCGTGAGAAAGTAATGCGTATTCTTGCAATAAACTCGGAGAATTCAACTCCATTTTCAGGTAACATGTTTTTAAATTGTAGACGATAGCCGTCTTCGTTAAGCTGATATTTCTTTAACAGAGCGGCCCTGACAACCTCATAATTGTTCTTGTCAGGTTCATCCACCATATTTAATATACTTAGAGCTTTACCTGTCAGTATCCCTGATAACTGATAAACATATTTTGCTTTGTCTATGTTATGAGCTGTACATGCTTGTTCAAATCTGTCCAGATAGAACATTATGTCATCACTGGAAGGACTAAATGTTGGTAACTTAATCTTAAAAGTATCATTATTAGCCTTACCAGAAGATGAACCCTTGTTTGAATCATTACCATTACTCATGTTCATCAATTTCAATTTTTCCAACTCTAAAGCTAAGACCTTTTCTTCATGTTCCATTTTTGCTTTCTCTTTCCTCTCATCAGACTCTCTCTGTAATCTTCTCTCCTCAGCCTGAGCCTCTATTTGAAGTCTTTCAGCTTCTTTCTCAAGTCTTTTATTCTCAGCCTCTTTTTCAAGTCTTTTATTTTCAGCCTCTTTTTCAAGTCTTTTATTTTCAGCCTCTTTTTCAAGTCTTTTATTTTCAGCCTCTAGCTGGAGTTTTCTTTCCTCAGCTTCTGATTCCCTTTTTTGTTTTTCCATTTCCATTTGGAATCTTTTTTCATCCACCTGCATCTGCAGTTTCTTTTGTTCAGCTTCCATTGCTTTATCATATCGAGCAGTTGCAAATTCTTCTAACTTATCACCAGTCTTCCCAAGCAATTTACCCTGCTCAATAAAGTGCTCAAATGTAGACATGTTGTCTAACATATGAGTCCAAAACCTGAAATAATTAACTAATTTATTTCAAACCTAAGTGTAACAAGTCTTAATTAAGCACTTGTATATTCACATCACCTTATATTTATCCCAGTCTCTGTGGGAAACAAGTCTCCAATCAAAGAACTTGTATATGAAATATCACCAATCAATTCTTGATCATAAGTGCACTTCTCATTCAATAGTGCACAACACTATTCATCATTCATTTATCATCAGTGTAGTAGTAACAGTGCATTAGCATAGCCCATTAACTAATTACTATAACTGTAAACAATGACTATGTAAACACATGCAGAATGTAAACATTGAAAATGTAAACAATGCAAACAATGTAAACAATAACAATGTAAACAATAACAAAGATCAGCAACAATACAAAAACGTTCGCAGAAATCAACTAAAAATAAAGCAGAAATTAATGACATATCACAAAAAATGTGACGATATCTGCGCTATAATTAAACAAAATACATGACACCACAGTGTATAAACAAAAATGTTGTATGAAACTAAATTATAGACAAGAGTAGGCTAACAAATACAAACAAATCAAAACAAAACTAAAGAATGTGAAATAATAACGAAAACAATATTAAAACATGTCATCACAGCTAACATAAATAGCAACAGAAGTCGCTTAGCAAATTCCAGTATCGGAAATTTGCAAACCCTACAGAAAACGCTCACAATAGACGACCTCTATGACGTGGCATAATCTAACGGAGACACCACCCAACCGAGAACCCGCTGAAATATAAACATATAAATATACAAATAACATATAGACATATAACATATAGAATGAGATGATACACAGAAGACTCAGCAGAAGTATAAGGGCACAGTTTACATACAAACAGGCCACTTAACTTATAGGCTTCCAATCGTCGAACAGCAGAAAAACGGATGTCAATCAACGTCCTAAAGAGCGAAGCTCCAACGATGATGGCACATCTGAACTGCTTCCACTGCTAACACGATGGTACAAGAGCTTCTGAAATACTGTGTGTTGAGTTGTTTCGGCACTTGACCTTCTAATCCAAAAGTAAGTTGATGGAAATCGGTACTTGGCCTTCTTCAGAAAACAACCCGTTTCAACCGGCACTTGACCTTCACAAAAACGACAGCACTGGAACCTTGACAGCAGCAACTTGCTTGACTTGCGTAAAAGATAACAGCAGTCCGAGTTATCCGGCAACATGTAACAACGCCGGGTACTGTCAAATTCTTGTTTCCGTCAAAAAATTGAAATTTTGACTTTTACCGGGCAACGCCGAGTACTTTGAAAATTTTGAAGATGTTGACTGTATTGAAGAATGTTAATTTCTTGATGGATGCTGATAAATTCTTGTTGAAAATGAAGTGGGTAAGGGACCCCGTGTTTGCTGGTACCAGATCAACCCAGCTTATGGCCACCAAATGATGCGTGATGCCATATGATGATGGATGGTATCCGCATGTCTGGTTTTGTGTAGTGTGCAGATGTGTTCAGTCAAAACAATGTTCATACAAAAATAACAGGGCAATCCACATAGGACGTCAGTAAACTCACGACGTATAAAGTCAATGATTCTTGAAACAGCCGTTGACGTTTTTCTTCATTATTTATTGTGGACGCCACAGTGACAAAATGGTTACGCGAATATGTAGACACATCAAACAGTCATTATCACAGCAACATTCAATACAGCAATAGACGGTAGACAGCATTACAATGATGAGTCAGATGCATGTTATATTTCATAGTGCTGTAAATGTAGTCAGGTGGAAAACTCCATCCTTTTCTATAACAGCCAGGAGATAACCAGATGTATGAAATCAGTTCACTCTCCGTAATCTGACTTCAGCAAGACAGACACGTCTGCCGAAGTATAAATAATGTCCTCAAAAATATCCTCTAGATAATAAAGGTTTTTCAAACCTAGTTCAGGTAACCAAGTAGCAAGTAATAGTCCTTGGGACCTGCATCAACCGATGCAACACAATACAGCGACATGTGAGCTAGGAAAACATCTCGTGACGACGACTTTCGAAGACAGGCTATGAACCAGAAATCGTTCACGACCAAAAATCGATAGAGTTAATGAAAAAGTCAATTTACCTTGCTTTCATGAAATACACAGAAATATCACGCCTCCCGGCATGTGGGAAACACTAGAGGTATTATCTCGAATAAACGAAATATCCATTAAGAGGACTACACATCCCTGACAGAACAAAAAATAGCGGAGATCCCCTCTTCAACGAGGCATCTCTTTCGCCATTCCAAATCGCTCACTCCACTAGTGGTGGGCGGAAACCGATCGACCAAGAAGCAAGACAAGTCATGCGCAGTCCAGCGCAAAATGACCACAGCTCAAACTTAACTGCATTCGATACCAACGCGAGAAGACAAATGCTTACCGAGAAAAGTAACTATAAATTTCAAGCAGTTGTTGCCCTTGCGTTATAAAATAGATATTGTAATAAAATGATGTTGCGAGAATTTATCACGCAACATCTACCGAGAGCTACACACGCATTCAATTTATCTGGTTTTCTCTCTTGTAAAAAGGATAAAAAATCTCCTCTAATGGGGGACAAAACCTTATCTCTCAGGATTAAGTCAGATAAACCTTCAAATGTCTTTTCAATTTTAGCGAGATCAATCCATCTGGAAAAGCACATCTTTATTGAGGCAATAAATTCTGTAAAGTCTTTTGCAGAATCAGGTACTAGTGATTTAAATTGTTGCCTATAGCCATCCTTATCTAATTGAAATTTCTTAAGTAACAGTATCTTGACTGAATCAAAATCATTTCTCGACTGGTCACCCATTGTACACACAGCCGTACATGCATCTCCAACCAATAAGTTTATGAGCCTAATAGGCTCATAATAGTAAACTCATGACAATAGGATTCAAATCTACTCAGGAAGCATTGGATATCGTCTATGGAAGAGTTAAATTTAGGCAAATTTACCTTAATATATTTGTTATTATTTCTTGTATCATCATCCATATTTCTTATATTCACCTGAGGTTGTTGCAATCTTAATTTCTCAAGTTCAATCTCAACTAATTACATTTCTTGAGCCTGTTTTAATTTTTCTTTTTCAAATTCTTCTTGTCTTCTTTCTGTTTTTAATTCTTCTTGTCTTCTTTCTTTTTCTTCTTGTCTTCATATTTTTCTAACTCATCTTGTCTTCTTTCTTTTTCTAATTCTTCTTGTCTTCTTTCTTTTTCTTCTTGTCTTCTGATTTCCTTACCTATATAAGATTGCAAGGCTTCTCCCTCCAAATCACAGTCTTTTCCAACCTTTACTAAATCTTTCAAGGTTGCCATGATTTACTCTTATTGTGCTTTTTCAATAGCAACAAATAAGGTAACTTTATAATATTGTTACTTTATGAATAATATTTTCAATAATAATAACACCACTTCAAATTCACTCAACTTGATGCATTAATAGTAAAAGATGCGGATGTTAACAATGGAGCATAAAAGAAAGGTACAAACAGCAGACAGAATACAGTTATCAGAGCCCAAAAGAAGAAAATGCAAATGGAAAACCAAGGCAGACCTATACGAAATGGAACAATGGAAAATGAAATATCGCTCTATTCCCACAAATGACAATACATCACGATTTTTTTACAACATTAATCACATCTATTAAATCAAAGATAGTCACTGTATCACAAACAATAATGTAGCAAACTGAAGAAAAAAAAATAATTGACTGGACAACAATTACAAATGATATACTTAATAAAACTTCACAGCTAACAGTCATAGGTAATGATTATTTCAATAGTAGCAGTCACTCTCAGCTTTGTAACTGCCGGCTCCACTATTTGAAACAATCACATTCAAACCCCTAAGGAAACGCTCATGAATCTATCGACCAGTCGAAACGGTATTGATAGAAACATAAGTCCCGCCTACCGCCCACAGATTAAAAACAACACACCATTATAACATGAAACATAAATTGTGAAAAAATACGCAGGCAAACAAATATAATCTAGTCGCACGATGTATGAAACAATAAACATGACTTATCTGAATGCCAGGCCTCAAAATCCTCCTAGTTCCAATGGCTGTTTCTCCCAGCACTGATGCAAACTGGATACTAAGACCGCTCCTTACGTCTACACGTTGATACAGCTAACTCGATTCAGAATACACTTGATTTATCGACGCTAGAAACAATTCGCCATCTTCGGCAGAAAATTGATAATTTCATACATTAAGGATGCAGATATAATATTCTTGAATACTTGCTCTTTGAAAACTTGCAAAGATGAAGGACTATAACGTGGAAAACTGTTTTCCGGCCTTTTAACACTCTAGCAGACGACAGAAGCGCCTTTAAAAAAAAAAAAAACTGGGTTGAAGCACGATCTTCTATAAAAAAAAAGTTGATGTAATGTCTTTGAAAAGATCGTAGGCGATCATCGGCTTGTATCTAACAGAAATGTAGTAAAACACCTGCTTGGCGCCCCAAGAAATGTTACGGGTTCATTTGAGTATTTCAAGTAGCTGGAATATGGTGTCCAGCCTGTCTAGGGTAGAGTTTATTTTAGTCCAACTTTTGCAAAGTCCTCAAAACGTAAGGCTAGTCTTCAACAGTAGAAAACTCCATTAATGCCTGATTGACGTTTTAAACAATATATATTTTAATGAACGAAACTTAGCTCCTCAATGAATGCATCCACAAAATAGACAATGGCAATCTCTAGCCCGTCCATAAAATCAGTCTATCGTCATGTAGACTACGGAAACACTGTCAGAGGCATCTGGTTGAAGTATTTAATATCATATTTCTCACTCATTCCTCTCCTTTCAGCGCAGACAAGTCCGTCTAAATATAATCTCACTTAGGCTCCAACTGTAGGACAACCTAGCTGATATGAAGATAATAAAACTCTATAACAAGAGTACACTTTCTGGAGCTCGTTCAAACACGACTTTCTCACACGGAGAATACATAGCCAAGGAGACCGACTTACAGCTCAAATGTTCGATCTGAAGCCGGCAACGAATCGTCTGCTTAAAATCAGCAGACTATATGATGTTCTTCCGGGGTAGTCTGCGCAACGCTTTATCAACAAGGAAATGAGTTCATATAACCTGTCGAGTGCGATAGCGCCTGTTACGAATTAAGTCATAACACTTACTAAGTAATAGAATAAATGGTTCGTCGCCTGGGCTAAGATGCCAAAGAATTCTTGAATGATTTTGTAACATACGAGCTTTTTTAGTTCTCTCTGGTGTAGATGTCGCTAAATGACATGCATCCATGATTCTTTATCGGAGATTTCCGACATACTCGTATGACGATACCGTTTCTTGAGATAAATCAGAATCGATTAACAAATCTTTGATCAATAATAATGGACCTCTGAGTTGAGCCCTAAACACAAAATTTGAAATTCATTGAAACCAGTATGCTCATTAGGTATTTCGCAATTAGCGAAAAGTACTGCAGGTAAAACTCGGTCCCACTCTTTAGGAAAATCAATAGTAATCTTACGCAACATTCGTTTTATCTATCTATTGAGCCACTCCACCATACCGTTCAAGGCGGCATGATGTACAATGCTTAGTGATCTATCTGTGTGAAACATTTTCATCACCTCAGTCATTGCACCGGACGCAAATTGAGAGCCCCTATCTGACAACAGTTTTCTCGGAAACCCGATTCTAGTAACAATTTGAAACACAGCCTCAGCCACATCCCGAGTAGCAATATTTTTAGAGATATAGCTTCAGCATAACGCGTTCACATATCAATGCAGGTTAAAATATATCAATGTCTTCTCGATAACATTATAGGAAGGGAGACAATAATGTCAACGGCCATCTTCTCAAATGGTTGCACTGGAATATCGGCTGTTTGAATAGGAGCTACATGATGTGCCCCTCTAGACTTAACTTCCTGACTGTCGCGAGAGGTTCAGATGTTATAGAAAGTTATAATGTATCCTGGATATAAAGGTGTATCAGATGATACAAGGTAGTGCCAGATAAGAGTCTGGTCTTATCAGTAATACCCCTTTATCTGAAAAGAGTAAAGGTGTATAGACAACAAAGGTAGGGTCAAGCTGTATAAGTTCCCAGAGAAGATGGTAATGTAGTACTCTGAGTCCCTATTTGCTACCTCTCCAGATCCTCCTCTGTTAATATGAAAATTATTATTATTATTATTAACTCTGTTAGGGGTAATTATTTAATTAAATTCACCAACAATGAATAAAACTTAACTTAAATCGGCTGGTAAATATTTACAATTTATTTGTACAGTTACTCTTTTCTGTTTGAAAAGTTTTAAAAGAACTCATGTTACAAAAGTAAATAAATAATAAAAATAAAAAAATGGCTATCAACATGGACAGTCGCTTTCTCTGACTAATTTACTAGTGTTATTCTCACAGTCTACTTGAAGATATATACTGCTTCATCACAAATTGAATTGGATTTTACAGGAATATGCTACAAAGTTGCCTTTGTGGGCAACTTAATCTGATTCACTGAAGATGGCTCCCTCTAATGGTGGACGGCTGAAATTCTTCCAACGGTAGATGTCTGGCCCTTCTCACAGTCTACTTGAAGATAGATACTGCTAAGTTCAACACAATCAACCCTCTATCTTTGCCATCATTCTCAATATTTTTGAATATTCCGAAGACTGGCTTTGATTCTAGAATTACACACAAACCTGTAAGTTTCACTAGCAACACACTGTACATTTTCTAACACCAATATACACTTATTATCGTACAGGAGGATTAATCACTAGAATTACACACACGCACACACACACACACACATATATATATATATATATATATATATATATATATATATATATATATATATATATATATATATATATATAGCCTGATGCAAGCATAACTTTTGAGGAGGCAAAGAGTTTTATCAGAATCAGATACAGAAGCAAATGGAATGTAGAACATCCAGGGCACACACATAATGATGCTTACTACCAGCTCCACAGAAGTGAACAAGTGGTAATCTTCAGACTCCGCACTGGCCACAACATATTGAGATACCATCTATTCAACAAGCTAAAGATAGGAACTACCGATCAGTGTAACTGTGGCACTGATAAAATGACTGTTGAACATCTGCTTCAAAGTTGCCCCTTATATGTGGTACAGAGAAAGTGCATATGGCCGACGCCAGCTCCTTTCGTGGAAAAGCTTTATGGGGATTCAAATAGCCTCAAACTGACTACTGCTTTCTTTGAGAACATTCAAGTGGACGTCTGAGAGTGTACGAAGAAGAAGAAGAGGATATATATATATATATATATATATATATATATATATATATATATATATATATATATATATATATATATATATATATATATATATATATATATATATATATATATATATTCATTCATACCCTCAGGCATACACACAAACGAGCCTTTAATGGTTGTTTAAGATCTGCTTTCAGGTACAGAAGGCAAATCACTTGCAACAACATAGTCTTTCTTCTGCCGCTCGCTGTCGATTCAAATATTGTGACTGACCTGATTCTACTAGGCAAGCACTATTTATAGAGTGACCTGGACCATCCGAGGTGGTTTCCCCTCCTAAAGTGTTTCAAGGTCCGAAAATATTGGTAAAATTTGACTATTGTTCAAATCAGGAAAACTGCTTTTTTAATTATCTCCGTTATTTCTGAAGCGATTTTATTCATCAAGAGCTTAAATTATACCCTGATTTATTCTTTATATGTCTATGTAATAATATTTTAGTCTCCTATGTGCAATATATTCTAGGCATACTTTAAACAGCTAAATTAAGGACTAACCTGAAGCTTCAAATGCATTCCACCAGAGGTTTCTCCAGTCCTATATTAGTATTTGTAAAAGTTAATGTACCTACGGGTAGAGCAACATTCCCAGTATCAAATTGAATACTTCTTCCATGTGGTACTTCTTTCATATTGGTGTAGTTAATTGTCTACCGATACTAGTTTGCACAAAATAGACTTCCATTTTCTTTATCTAAAGCTGTAGTAAACACGGCCTAACGAAGCGTTCTAATTGGGCTGGGTAGCTTGCAGTTCTTACAATGTATGGCGCGCGGTGTGGTCAGAGTTACTTAGAATTCGTGTTGTGATACAGACGTCGCTTAACGACAAGAGCATCCCAATCCAAAAGCGTAAACCCGCCGTTCGTTGCTTCTTGTATGGATTCACAATCACGACATTCTCCCAATATGGGGTTCACTCTGCCTTCCTTCTCTCCTGGTTTCCTTCAGGTGGGTGCTGTTGCGCACATATTCTTTTGTATGGAATTATGCGACGCACGGATTATTGTAGGTAGGAACGTAGGAAACAGTATGACTATTTGTTATGAAGAGAATTGCTCTCTCGGTCAAAGTTAGACTACCCATGATTAATTTATACTTTTGTTGTATGGGTGATCTCTCTTGAATATCGATCTAGCGTATGAATGCTAGGTCTATGTCATTTCTCATTTGTTATGGCCAGAAAACAAATTGGTCTTGCTTATAATGTTTATGGCCCGGACATATATGTATTCCGTGTCTAGTTAAGAAGATTCGGTCTTATATCGTATATTTCTGTATTTTTATGTCGGCCTATTTCTCGGTCTGACGCTAAGGGGTGAATAGGCTTTTCTACGCATGCGTGGAGTCGACGAAACCTGCCTGATGTCATGGCGGGATGTTTTCTGGTCTGGTCCTTTAGGGATGTTGAAAAGTGATCTGTGTGAATGATTTTTTAGGAAGGAGATAGTGTCTCTGCAAGATCATATGGTCAGAGATTCTCCTAATGTTCTATATTGTGTTTATTCCTAAATTAAGTTAATACCAGACCCTTTGTTTTGATGAACTCTGTTTTGCTAGGCCTAGATGGCAAGCTTATTTTCGTACAGCTAGGATTGTTTGAATGCTGAGGAAGATGAAAGGTTATCCAACAGCTCTAAGGTATTTTCCTGAAGCAACCTTATAGATTTCAGAACTGGATGGAAACCCATTGAGACCATTTATGTTCAGAAACTTAGCCAAGAAAAGGTTCGATCAGTGAACCATTATTGATGTTTACATATTCATTTTCACTGACGCGTTCAGTCAGCTGAAGTATTAGGCGATAGCCCACCAGTACAGTGAATGCTTGACTTATATCGCCCATTGTATTTATGTGCTACATGAAATATGTCTGATGTTGTCACCTACTATTCAAATACCTAATGATTTGCTGTGTCAACATGTACCTATGACTGTATCCGTGCTGTCGGAATGTGTGTCACCTTATTAAACATATGAAATGGTCAACAGCAGTTCAAACATCATTGACTTGCAGACGAGTGTATGAATGTATTATTACTAAGTTGTCAACTTCACCGAACATTCCATCATTCGCGTAACTGACACTTTACACCTTCACTCTATGTCGACATGACCTGTAGATTCAACGCTGTGTAAGGTTGGGAAGTTGACCAGTATAACCACATAACTTACATTGGTCAGTAACGTCCAGTGATAAGCATCAAACAGTAACGACATCTTCAGGGGAAGAGAGAAAATATATTTCTTCAGTGGTAGGCCAGATTCCTGGGTCCAACCTGCACAGTATACATCTTGAGAAGTCAACTATTGTTACCAGACCATTCCTGACGCCATATACGACACGTAAACACTGATGTGCAAGTTTACAATACAACTATACATCCGATGTCAGCATGACCAGTCCTATCGAGCGAAGGCAGTAATTAGGCCAGCGTTTTGTTGACATTCTTACGCAGGTCAGCGCTTGGTGACATTTTGTAGTACAGACATTGTCTATGTCAAGCAGATATTACTACACAGCTGAATACTTTGAAAGCCATAAATTGTTTTGTTGTTGCAGTTCCCTTCAACGGTGGATCTTCATTCATTGTTATATATATTGTGTGGAACTTTAATATACTTTAGGCCAGAAATTGTTATCTATTAAAGTGGCAGTCAATTATGATAGAAACTGTTCCATAAGTCTGGATAACTAAGCCTTATTTACAACACATTTCATTATATAATGTATGCATTTATGTTTTATATGTAATTATGTTTATATGTTCTGTGTTGTGTATTACATTAGTTTATGTTCTGCGGGCCTGGTTGGGAGGTGACTAGTATAAGATATACCGAGTAATATTGGTCTTATATTAGCGTTCTGTAGGGAGCAATTTTCGTAATTGAAAATTTGCTTGCAACATCTGTTGCTATTTTCTGTTTGCTGTGACGATTTGTGCAGTTTCGTTTTCGTTATTTTTCGCTTTCTTTAGTTTTGTTTTGATTTTTTGTATATTTGTAGGTCTACCCTTTTTTATCTTTCATTTCTATACACCAATATGTTTATACACGGTAGCGTTATTTGTCTTGTTGATTCTATTGCAGTTATCATCACAGATTCTGTTTGACATATAATATGAGGTATATTTGAGTACACGTATATTATAGTATAGACCAGTACTTTATTATTATTATTGTTGTACAAGGAAGTATACAAGACCATTATAAGGCTTGTCTCCCACAGAGATTGGGATAGTGAGCTGGTTAAACAAGTATTAAGAACTTGTGACTATATTACTTTGAAATATATATTACATTATTATTGTTTCAAGTAATTAGTATCTTTGTCAGACATCATGTCTACATTGGAATACTTTATTGAGTTAGGGAAATCCCTAGGCAAGACTGGTGATAAGTTAGAGGAGTATGCTACCAGTCAATATGAAAAAACACAAAAATTGGAAATTGAGAAACTGAAAGCTGAGACTGAGCAAAAGAACTTGCAGATGCAGGTGGAGGAAAGAAGATTCCAGATGGAAGAAAAAAGATTAGACAGAGATGCTGAACAAAAGAGATTAGACAGAGCAGCTGAAGCTGAACAAAAGAGGTTAGACAGAGAAGCCGAGGAGAGTAAGGCAAAAAGAGAACATGAGGAAAAACTATTTGCATTTGAATTAGAAAAATTGAGATTGACAAATATGAGTAATGTTAATCAGTCAAATGGTAACAGTGGTAAACCCTTTACTTATAAGGTCAAGGTACCAGCGTTCAATCCTTCCAGTGACGATATTACATTCTGGCTGGATCGTTGTGAACGCTCTTGTCGAGCTCATATTGTGGATAAATCACAATATGCAAACCAATTATCAGAAAATTTGAAAGGTGATTCTCTGACTAGTTTAAGTTTGGTTGAAGAGGTTGACAAGGATAATTATGAAGTTTTTAGAGCAGCTTTATTGAAAAAATATCAGTTAACTGAGGAAGGTTACCGTATTTTGTTTAAGAAAATGGTACCTGAATCAGGGGTAGAATTCTCAGAATTCATTGCAAGGACACGTCTTACATTTAATCGTTGGATTGAGTTGTCCAAAACAGAAAAGACATATGAAACCCTTATGGACTTGTTGCTCAGGGACAAGATTATGTCAAGTGTTAATAAACCATTCCTTGAATTCCTACATGAGCGTAAACCCAAGACACTAAAAGAAATGCAAGAATATTGTGATCAATACGTCACTGCACACCCTGACGTAACTCTTAGCAACACTAAGATTAAAGAGAGTATGCCAGTTGCATCAGCAGCACCATACAACCCTAATTATTCACACAAATTTCAGGGACCTCACAACAAGTTTGGAAAATAAGGTAACATAATAGTTATCAAAACCAAGGAAACCAATCATTTCAGGGTTCTTCTGCGAAGAACTGGAGACAAGCTGACAGCCCTCGATACAGAGGTGGTCATAATTATAGAAATTTCCGCAGAGGAAGTCATTATAGGAACTATCCAAGTTATCCATCATGGAGACAACAAGACCATAATTATAGAAATACTCATTATAATGAATATGATAATGGTAACCACGAGAATTATGACTCAAACCCAAATAGGGGTTACAATAGAGGGAATTATAATGATTACAGAGGCAATAATAATCGAGGTAGATCCCAATACAAAAAACATAAATCACATTATCAGGCAAACTCTGCACAGCAAGAGTCACATGAAGCCTATAAACAGACTAAAGATAATAATGACGCTAATAATATGGCTTGTTCCGCTTTTGATTTTGGGAGAGCATCTCAATGCCCCTAATGCAAAACATTATTTGAACCAACTACGGTGTCCACTTTAAGTTGTGGCCATCCTCTTCCCGCTCTTCCTGCGTCAGTCGCGCATGATAGAAGAGGTTCTCTTGTCTTACATAGAGGTTTAGTAAATGACAATCCAGTCTCAGTTCTTTTTGATTCTGGATGCACCACAATTGGTGTTAGGCAGTCGCTTGTAGATCCTTCTCGTGCCACTGGAAAAGTAGTCAAATGTGTAACATTTGGCGGCACCTTAGAGAAATACTCTACTGCTATCATTAGGATTGCTACTCCTTTCTTTACAGGAGATGTACACGCATGTCTTCTGCCGAATCCGATCGCTGATCTTATCATCGGTCGTATTCACGGAGTCAAAGAATGCACTCCACAACAAATTTCCGTTTGGGAAAAACAGAATATGCAAACCGCTAATGCTGTAGTCACTAGAGCTCAAGATCTTAATATGCCTCAAACTTTATCTACTGAAGATAATGAAGTGCATAACCAAGATGATCCCTTGGTAATTTCCCGTGACTCGTTTATAAAACAGCAAGAAGATGATCCGACTCTAAAGAAATTCTTCACGCTTGCAACAAAAGGTGATCCAAATAAGGATACAAATCATAAATCTTGGATTACAATGAAGAATGGCGTACTTGTACGTATGGTACAAGACTCAACTAAGTCCATTCATTCTCAAATTCTTGTGCCCAAAAATTTGAGAGTTAAAATTTTGCAGCACGCTCACGACTCTCAGTGTGCTGGACATATGGGTTTTTCCCGTACTAAATCTAGAGTTCTTGCGTCTTTCTTTTGGCCTTTTGTGAACAAGGACATATACATTTATTGTCGTTCTTGCAATGTATGTCAAGAAGTGAAATCCAAAGGTCCACGCCATGCTGCACCTATTCAGGCTGCAGACATTCCTATTCGACCATTTCAGAAAATGGCGATAGATATCATTGGTCCATTTAAGATCAAATCTGCTAGAGGACATCAGTTTATCTTAACGTGTGTGGACATGTGCACACGTTGGCCAGAGGCTATTCCTCTGAAGAGCATTACTACTGCTGACATTGCAGATGCTCTTTGCTTATATTTTCTCGTCTGGGATTCCCCGGAGAAATATTATCAGACCATGGCACCCAACTAATATCGGATACCATGTCTCAAGTGATGTCGACTCTGCAGATAGAGAGATCTTTGAGTAGTATCTATTATCCTATGTCCAATGGGATGGTCGAACGGCTAAATAGAACACTTAAGAACTTACTGGGGAAGATAACTGAGGATCATCCTCAAGATTGGGACAGGGTTTTACCCGCGGCCCTCTTCGCTTACAGAGAGGTCCCCAATGAATATACAGGATTTTCTCCCTTTGAACTTGTCTTTGGCGCGCGACCGCGTGGCCCTATGTCTTTGCTTCATGATCTCATAACCGCTGTTAATATTACCGATGACACAAAATCTTTTTACGAATATGTCATCGCGCTGAGACAAAAGATTATCAAAGCATGCAAATTGGCAACTTCTTCTTCTGAATTTGCTAAACAGAAGGCAAGGCAATTTGCCAATAAGAAAAGAACCTTACGACAACTTTGTCCTGGTGACAAAGCATTTGTTTTACTACCTTGTAGGGAAAACAGACTTCTTATTTCTTGGAAAGGTCCGTATGATATAATCTCGAAAATTTCCGATGTTGACTATATTGTCGATATTGATGGAAAGAATAAAACCTTCCACATCAATATGCTTACGGAATTCCATGAACGTCCGGATTATTTACAGCCTATTTTCCAGGCAACGGACGATTCACCAGTCCAACATGGTCATTACTCATCACTGTCCGTAATACAGGATGAGGAAACAAGTTTTTCGGATGTTAATCTTCCGCTTCCGATGATTCCACTTCATTCTAGTGAATCATGGAAAAACGTTACTGTTTCTCCGGATTTGTCTTTAGGAGAACAGCGACAAGTTTCTTCTATGTTACAAACATTTCAGGATGTCCTTACTGACATTCCTGGACAAACTCATGTCATTGAACATGACATTATTCTAACTGACCATAATCCTATTAGGGTCAGACCTTATCCTATCCCTATACATTTTCAAGCACAGGTTGAGAAGGAGTTGGATGAGATGATAGATTTAAAAATAATTGAACCATCCACTTCTGCGTATTCTTCGCCGTTGGTTATTGTTCGGAAAAAAGACAATAACATACGTCTTTGCGTTGACTATCGCAAATTGAATCAAGTTACGAAGTTTGATGCTGAACATATGCCTTTACTAGAAGAGCTACTTACTAGGCTTTTTAAATCTCATTTTTTCACTAAACTTGATTTGTCTAAGGGATATTGGCAAGTTCCTTTATCCGAACACGCCAAACCGTTCACTGCTTTTTCGACACCTAGGGGTCTGTTCCAATGGAATTTCATGCCTTTCGGCCTTATGAACGCCCCAGCGACATTCGTACGCATGATGCGTCGGATCTTATCTCATCGCGTAGATGTCATTGCATATCTTGATGACATCTGTCTTTTCAGTGATACTTGGGAAGATCACTATTTAGGGTTAAATAAACTATTGTCTACCTTACGCGAGCATAACTTGACAGCAAAACCATCTAAACCCTGTATTGGTTTTAGCGAAATTACTTTATTAGGTCACCGTGTCGGTCATGGTTTCCTAAAGACAGAGGACCATAATACAAGTAAAATACTTAACATTTCTATTCCTAAGACTAAAAAGCAAGTGCGAAGTCTCTTAGGTCTCATACAATTTTATGGAAGATTAATTCCGAATCTTTCTTCGATCATAGCACCTCTTTCTTCCTTGTTAAAGAAAGGGTCTCCTAATATAGTCCGTTGGACTCAAGAATGTCAATCCTCTTTGGATAAGATCAAAACTATGTTTTCTACTGCACCTATTTTAGTGTTACCTACTAAAGATAAGACATTTGTTCTTCGTAGTGACGCTTCATCCACAGGGATTGGAGCGGCACTAATACAAGAGTACTCTGGAACTCTGCATCCTGCGATGTATATTTCTCGAAAACTAAATGCCGCAGAGAAGAATTATTCGGTCCTAGACCGTGAATTATTGGCTATGGTTTGGTCAATTCTTAAACTTCAAAGATTTCTTTTTGCGCGCATTTCATTGTGGAAACTGACCAGAAAGCTCCTACAGCTATTCAAAGTAAAAATCTGAAGAGCACGAGATCAACGCGATACGCGATTGCTCTTCATCCTTTTCATTTTTCGGTACGAGCTATCCGTGGCTCAAAAAATGTGATGGCAGACATTTTGTCTAGATGCCCACATGATTCCACCTAACTGTTAGATCCTGAGATTGCTAACAGGTCTAAATCTATTACAGTTTTTTTCTCTCTATATTAAAATATGTACACATATGTAATATATGATATATTGATTGTATCACTACTTAGCGGTTCATTGATATATATTCACCGCCGGGTCTTTTTAATGTTTACTTCTGTGGTAATCATGAACTTAAGATATCTAATATGAAATTATTGGATAAACTATTGTATAAATTGTGGCATTGCCAGTAGTGTAGTAGGCGTTGGTGACACCTCTCTGGAAATATTTATACTTAGAGAAATACTTTCTCTGAGATCTTGAGATATATTCTCACTTCTCGTTTCATATGACGATGTAGCCTCACATTAGGCGTTATATTTGTTTGGAATGCTTATCATCTGCGCATTGTTATTCGTGCGTTGTGAGCCGATTGTATGTTGCTCTTAGATGTATTAAAAAAAAAATGTTCGATTTTTTTTCCCGGGGGGTGTGGTAATCTGTTGCGCACATATTCTTTTGTATGGAATTATGCGACGCACGGATTACTGTAGGTAGGAACGTAGGAAACAGTATGACTATTTGTTATGAAGAGAATTGCTCTCTCGGTCAAATTTAGACTACCCATGATTAATTTATACTTTTGTTGTATGGGTGATCTCTCTTGAATATCGATCTAGCGTATGAATGCTAGGTCTATGTCATTTCTCATTTGTTATGGCCAGAAAACAAATTGGTCTTGCTTATAATGTTTATGGCCCGGACATATATGTATTCCGTGTCTAGTTAAGAAGATTCGGTCTTATATCGTATATTTCTGTATTTTTATGTCTGCCTATTTCTCGGTCTGACGCTAAGGGGTGAATAGGCTTTTCTACTCATGCGTCGAGAGTCGACGAAACCTGCCTGATGTCATGGCGGGATGTTTTCTGGGCTGGTCCTTTAGGGATGTTGAAAAGTGATCTCTGTGAATGATTTTTTAGGAAGGAGATGGTGTCTCTGCAAGATCATATGGTCAGAGATTCTCCTAATGTTCTATATTGTGTTTATTCCTAAATTAAGGTAATACCAGACCCTTTGTTTTGATGAACTCTGTTTTGCTAGGCCTAGATGGCAAGCGTATTTTCGTACAGGTAGGATTGTTTGAATGCTGAGGAAGATGACAGGTTATCCAACAGCTCTAAGGTATTTTCATGAAGCAACCTTATAGATTTCAGAACTGGATGAAAACCCATTGAGAACATTTTTGTTCAGAATTTGAATTAATTGCGGCTCATCATTTATCCTCCTGGGTGAGTGAAACTCAAGGAGGTAGCCATTTTTGAATTCCCGTTACCACAACGGATCATTGTCAAGAGAACAGAAAATAACTCTTATTATCGGACGATGATGCAGAGATCTTCCTATTATGGAAAACCCACTACTGTGGTTGAACATGGTTGCTATGAACTTTCGATGAATGTATAACTTAAGGAAACTTAGCCAAGAAAAGGTTCGATCAGTGAACCATTATTGATGTTTACATATTCATTTTCACTGACGCGTTCAGTCAGCTGAAGTATTAGGCGATAGCCCACCAGTACAGTGAATGCTTGACTTATATCGCCCATTGTATTTATGTGCTACATGAAATATGTCTGATGTTGTCACCTACTATTCAAATACCTAATGATTTGCTGTGTCAACATGTACCTATGACTGTATCCGTGCTGTCGGAATGTGTGTCACCTTATTAAACATATGAAATGGTCAACAGCAGTTCAAACATCATTGACTTGCAGACGAGTGTATGAATGTACTATTACTAAGTTGTCAACTTCACCGAACATTCCATCATTCGCGTAACTGACACTTTACACCTTCACTCTATGTCGACATGACCTGTAGATTCAATGCTGTGTAAGGTTGGGAAGTTGACCAGTATAACCACATAACTTACATTGGTCAGTAACGTCCAGTGATAAGCATCAAACAGTAACGACATCTTCAGGGGAAGAGAGAAAATATATTTCTTTATTTGCCTACTCAAAAAATCTGCCCCAACATTCTGAGATCCAGGAATATACTCTATGGTAAAGGAGTAAGGTTGGATCAAAAGAGATCACCTTAACAATCTTGCGTTACCATGTTTTGCCTGGGCCAGAAAAACCAGTGGCTGATGATCACATTGGACTACGAACTGTCTACCATTCAGAAAGATCTGGAATTTCTTTATAGCCCAAACCAACGCCAAACATTCTGTCTCAATAGTTGAGTAATTTCTTTCTGCTTTATTTAATATGCGGCTGGCATAGGCAACAGGGTTCAATTCTCCAGGCTGTGATTGGGATTTTTGTAATAAGGAGGCCTCTAACCCTATGTTGCTAGCATCAGTCCTAACCACAAATTCTTGACTTAGATCTGAAAGACTCAGTATAGGCCTATTGGTGAGTTTCTGCTTCAGCTCTGTATATGCTCGCTCACACTCCGCCGTCCACTCTATTTTGTCTGGCTTCCCTTTTTGGTTAAGTCAGTTAGAGGAGCACACACACCGTTAAAATTTTTGATGTATTTTTGGTAAAACCCACACAGTTAGACAAAGGATCTCACATCTTTCTTGGTTTGTGGTCGTGATGCTTTCTGCAACTTTTCTAAATTCTTGAGTTCAGGGGTCATATTACCCTGTGTTACTGTGTGCCTTAAGAATTCCAATTCCTGGCAACCAATACATTTAGTAGGGTGAGCGGTCAAATTTTCCTCCCTGAGTCTATCCAATAACATTTCCAGAGATGATATATGTTCCTCAAATGTTTCATTGGCGATGAGGATATCATCCATGAAATTAGTGATAGCTGAGTTTTGCAGGGAATCTAATAATATCATCATCATCATCTTCCTGGAGAAAACACTTAGAGCATTTTTCAATCCAAAAAGCAACATATTGAATTCATAGTGCCCCTCCGAAGTGCTAAAGGCCAGCAATGGTCTGATCTCAGGTTTGACAGGAATTTGGTAGTACCCTTTACTTAGATCCACCTTTGAGAAATATTTTGCCTTATTGAACCTAGCAAACAGCTGATTGCTATCCGGTAATGGATCTACCTGTGACTCCGTGACAGCATTCAATTTCCTATAATCGATACCGAGTCTATGTTCCCCTGAGGGTTTCCTCAGCAAAACCACACTAGAGCTATACGAGGATTCACTATAGGAGATGATACTTTCTTGTAATTAATACTCTATCTCTTCCTTTAAATATTGTTCCTTGGCGAAAGGAATAGAATAGGCTTTCATACAGATCGGTGTTGGGTCTATTAATCTCATGTCATATTCTAACAAGTTGGGGTGCCCCGGTTTGTCCGTTAACACGTCTGTATGATTTTCCAAAACCTTTTGAATCCTCTCCCTCTGCCCTTTTGTCAAGTGTTTACTAACTGTTACCTGCGCAGGAGTCTCACACGGTCTTAAGGGGTATTTATATGAGGTAAGAGGTTCATTCTTCATCTCAGTAGCTGTGGCCAGGGTCATTAAATGGGCACTTTCAGAAACCTCTCTATCATGAAACCTCTTGAGTATGTTCACATGATAGACCTTTTCTTTTCCCTTTTTGTCTATCTTGTAATTAGTTCTAGACAGCTTTTCTAGAACGGTGTATGGCCCCTGCCATTCTATTTGAAGTTTGTTGCTGCTGCGTGGTAACAGAAGAAGCACCTTCTCTCCAACAGCTTGCTCTCTATCCTTCGCCTTCTTGCTATAATACGCAGCAAGTTTCCTTCTGGCTTTCCTCAGATTATCATTTGCTAATTTCTAGCCAGTTTTTAAGCGAGATGTCAACTTGTTCGCATACTGGTATGATGAGGTTACAGTCTCTTTTGTTTTCTCATCTGTCCATGTCTTCATTAAGGCTTCTAATTGACTTTTTATGGGCCTGCCAAATAACAATGTTGCAGGAGCCATACCTGTTGAACTTGTGGGACATCCCGGTAAGGAAATAATGCAGCGGGTAAGTAGAGATCCCACGTATCAGGTTTTTCATGTGCCAGCTTCTTCAGGATAGAAATAAGCGTCTCATTGAATCTTTCGACCTGCCCGTTCCCTTGGGCGTGATATGGACTACAGTGAAAGTGCCTGGCTTGGAAGATCCTGAATACTTCCTCAGTTAGTCTTCCCTTGAACTGAGAGCCATTATCAGTCAAGATTTGGTGGGGACAACCTAACCTAGTGAATATTGTAAGTAACGCCTCTGCCACATGTTTTGAATCTATTGATGACAGGGCTACCGCCTCTCCCCACATAGAGCAAGTGTCCATCAGAGGAAGAATATAGCTGTTTCTCCTCTGGGTTCGTGTGAGAGGTCCAACAATATCCACCGCACCTCTTTCAAAGGGAGTTCCCATGATGGGCATTTTTCCAAGAGTTGCAGGTGCAGTCTAGTGCTTTAGAGCTACCCTTTGACATTCTGGGCAGAATTTTACATATCTTTTTATATCCTTTGTAATCCCTGGCCAGAAATAGTGACATGCTATTCGTTATCCCGTAGCGCTAATGCCCATATGGTCACTAAAGGGTATCGCATGTCCTAACTACATAACCTTTTCCCTATATGAAGAGGGCAGTACCAACTGTCCATGGTCATTGGTTCCTGTTCCAGCTTTTCTATGAAGAAATTTATTCTTCATATAATTCACCTTTATTTAGGTGTTATGGCTTTTTGGCAGTTTCCGATAACAAGGCTTTAATGAGCTATCATCAGATTGTGCCTTCCTCAGCTCCTCTGGATGAGTGTTTATAGGGCTGTCTTCCTCCTTCCTAGACTATGACCTGGTCTTTACTGCCACCATGATCACAGGTAGTTTGGGATTTCCCAAAAACACATATTTGCACCCCAATATCAGAGCACAGATTGGTTCATTTATCACTGCTGCTCTGTTCACTTCTTCCACTTAGCGAGTCTTGACACTGATCTTAGCTAAGGGAAGTGTCATGGTTGCTATCTTTTTGCTGCTCCCTGTATCTCCACTGTTTCTGTGGTATATTGGTCAGGTTGCACCAGGGTAGAACTCACGTACCATTACAAGCTACTTCTCCAACCACAAGGGGATGATGAAGGTCAGTCTGTCTGGTGGACAGTTCCTTCTTTCCTTTGTTCCCTGTTGGTAGGCATGCAGCTAGATATGGAGGATTTTTCTTCTTACAATCCCTAGTATTATGGTTGTTCATTTTACAAATTTCTCTCCTCGTTTATAGGGTTTCTTATCTAGTACCTGAGGGTTCCTGTCTCTCTGGTCCCATTTTTGTTTGTCATACCCTTGTTTGTATCTGTGTGGTTGTTGGTCCCTATTTTCAAACTTATTCTGGTTTTGGAGTGGCCTTCTACTTTCTCCTTGCTTCCTCTTTACTTCAGCTATTTCTGACTAAGCTGCTAAATACCTTTCAGCAACGGTCAAAATCTCCTCCAACCTCTCTGCACCTTGTTCCATAAGAAATTTTCTCATGTCTGGAGGAAAGACTCTCTCACTTGTTCCATCATGACAAATTCTTTTAGCGCTTGACATTTCCCAAGAGTAGTCCAATTCTCCAAGTAGGTTTCTAATCTGGCAGAGAATTGGTGGTAGGTTTCTCCAGAAAGCAGCTTAGCAGTTCTGAATTTCTTTCTATAAAATTTTGAGTTCTTTTCATAGCGAACCAGCAATGCCTGCTTTAAGATTTCATAATCTTCCTGGTCTTCTTTTCCCAGTTTTGCGCAAACTTCATAAGAGACTCCTCTCAGGCCGTGTGATAACTTAAGGCTCCATTTCTCCTTCTCCAAGCCATAGTTAGTAACTAACCTCTCATATCTACTTGGATAAGATTCAATCTCATCCTCTTTCTCCACAAATGGGTCCAAGTGAAAATTCATAGTACCATTTGAGGCACCTTGATTTACACTAGTGTCAGAGGTAGTTGAACTACTGCCATTACCTGTACCATTTCCTTCAAGTTCAAGCTCTTTCAATCTTAACTCATGTTCGCTTTGCAACCTCTTTTCCTCATCCTCCATTTGCAAATTCTTGTCCTCAGCCTCCCTTTCAGCAACCTGTCTTCTGTCCTCCCTATCAGCTTCTAGTTGAAGTTTCTTAGCCTCAGCTTCTATCTGCAATTGCTTAGCATCCTTATCAGCTTCTATCTGTAAATGCTTAGCTTCCTTATCAGCTTCTATTTGTAATTTCTTAGCTTCCGCTTCTATTTGAAATTTCTTAGCTTCAGTTTCTATTTGTGGTTTCTTAGCTTCAGCTTCTATTTGTAACCTCCTTTCTGGTTCCAACTTCCTACCTTCTCTTTCTATATACTTACCACATTCAGTAGTGGCATATTGAATAAGGGCCTCCCCACTTAACCCTAACTCCTTTGCCGCCTGCACTGTAGCAGATCTAAACTTTGCCAAGTCTGCCATACTCATACACTAATGGTTTGCAGACACTCAAACACTCTTATTAATAGACCAATCACACACTTAATCAATACAAATCTAATTAATTAAAAGACCACAGTCAGCGTATCCAGTCACCAAAATTTTGTTTTCTACTCAATGGTATTTCAATGTGCTTTATTTAGCTTTCAGTTTTTACCAACTTTGATTGTATTATTAATTTTTACTCTTACTGCTAACTCAGGGGATGTAAAAAACTATTTTAAGACTGAATGTCTCAAAGAAAAGACCCCAGGGTGGTAAGTGAAATCCCGGACTGAGACAACAGTGTTGCGAGAGGTTCCGATGTTATAGAAAGTAATAATGTATCCTGGATATAAAGGTGTATCAGATGATACCAGGGTGGTGCAAGATAAGAGTCTGGTCTTATTAGTAATACCCCTTTTTCTAGAAAGAGTAAAGCTGTATAGACAACAAAGGTAGGGTCAAGCTGTCAAAGTTCCCAGAGAAGATGGTAATGTAGTACTTTGAGTCCCTATTTGCTACCTCTCCAGATCCTCCTCTGTTAATCTGGAAATTATGATTATTATTATTATTATTAACTCTGCTAGGGATCATTATTTAAGTAAATTCACCAACAATGAATAAAACTTAACTTAAAGAATTTAAGTAAGTCGGCTGGTAAATATTTACAAATTATTTGTACAGTTACTCTTTTCTGTTTGAAAAGTTTTAAAGAACTCATGTTACAAAAGTAAATAAATAATAAAAAATGTTCAACAACGTCTTTCTCTGTATTAAGATGGCTATCAATATAGAGACAGTCTTGCTTGGTGGATCTTTCTCTGACTAATTACTAGTGTTATTCTCACAGTCTACTTGAAGATATATACTGCTAATTTCATCACAAACTGGATTGATTTTAGTTTTGTTGATTGTCACGTAGGTTTTATATTCATTTAATTTCCTACATCTTTTTCCTATTCTTTCTCTCGAACTCTCTCTTTTATTATCTCTGTATTTCTTTTTCTTTTTCCTGTATATTTTTTCATCCATTCGTTTTGCGAATATTATTTTCATATAATTCGCAAACTTTACCTGTTTTCCTTTCTCTTAAACTGAGAATCGCGCTAGGACGATATTACGTAGATGTCAGGGCTGCAGGGCGTCAGAAGGCGTGATAAGTCGGTTCGCTGAACACAGGACGTAGCAAATCGTCTACATTCTCACCGAGCGCGCGAGCTTCTTCTCGGCATAAGTCCCGGTGAGGTGTGATACTTTACATCTGCACCGGTCAGTATCCAGACATTTGGCTGGAAAATCCCAAACTGACACGGCGCTCACTTGGGCCATGGTCAGCTGTAGTGTGAAAACTGCCCTACAATGGAGTCAGGCTGTCTGGGATTTGAAACTGACACGCGTACATCGTGGTCAGTAGGTGACAGTTACGACACGCGTTAAGCGGACGTAAATGTTGGGAGTAGGGGAGATAATTTCGCTTGGCGAAATAAGTTTGGGCCCTTTGTCTGATTTTAAGATATTGGCCAAGTTTGAAACTTTAATTTCATTCTCGCTCATAGACTCCACAGTAGATAGGTCGCTCGAAAAAACAGAATAGCTGTTAGCGAAGATCTCAGTTTGTTTCGGCAATTTGTCGAACTTCTAGACTTCCAGAAATATTTTCAGCATTTTTATTCTTAAGTTGTGCGACTACCTGTAATTCTGTGGTTGAGGTAATTAATGTGATAGATACATAGATTTTGTGAGTGTTAAAGTGTTAAATCGCTTAATTCATTTTATCTATTTCTTTAGCGCAGAAGAGAAATAAAGTGGTAGGCTATTATATTTTCTAGGGAAGCATTCAGTGGAAAGCAGACTAAAAATTTAATTTCTAGCTTATAACGGCAATCGTAGCTATTTATGAATTTAATTTAACTGCTAATACTCAGTCGAGTGTACTTTTCTAAACTAACGTATAAACTCTAGAATCGAGCCTCATGAATAATGACGGGATACGCACGTGTTCCTAATTTATGAGGAATGCTGATTTTTAAATATAACTTACGTCACGGGAAGTTTAAATGTTAAGCAAAGCTCTCTGCTTGCAAGTTTAAATGTAAGTTATAACCAGTTCAGATTCTGTTTATTATATTATATGTGTTATTTTTCCTCCACACAGTGAAAGTTTTGGGGTGACCCTAACTTTACCAGCACCTAGTAGTAGTTTCCATACTTGTGAAGAAATAGACAGTCCTTATTTTGAACCACGTGGGTTTTCTCAAGTAACACTGATCTGACGGTGCAAGTTAGACAGAAATACCAATATCCCTATAACGGGTTTTCAAAGACTGTAATGATAAATACTGGACCTTGGAACCAGCACTTAATTTCTTCTAGAAACTCTATATAATTTGCTGCCTGGTGGCGTGAATATTTACAATCATTTCCCGACTAGATTATATCTTGTGGACAAATCTGTGGTGTGACTAAAGTGAATCCTATACTGAGGGAAGGCACCGACCTGACATTCATCATTTTTTAGAAACCTACGCTATTGACACTGTGCTCTGCTAACTCCCGCGCCTGGAATAAGTGTTAGGTGACTTAATCAGACATTTGAACAAATTTGCATACCCAAGTAGTCGTTCCCGGAGACTCCGAGTTAATTACGTCTTTTGGAACTGGGGACTTCTTGGCAGAAGACTGCATTTTTTGAGTCTGTGTGAAAATCTAAAATCAATGTGTTCCAGGAGGCAGCGAGCAAAGTCGTGAGTACCTGAATGAGAAGCCATGGCGGAATGAATGAGTGTACGCTGGTCTGAGTGATATTTTCACTATTATATCTTTGACACCCTGTTGCTGTCCTAATTTTTTTTTTTCCAATCTGCATAATTTGTTGCTAAGGCTAGAGTTCTTGTGTTTTTGTCTTAGGTTAAATCAGATTTTTTTTTTCAAAACTCTGTGCATATAATTACGAGATAAAACAAAGAAAAACTCTTAGACTCAAACCCTATGTATCTGTGACTCTGGCGCCATCATCTGTTCTCTTAACGGGGCCGGGCTAAACCTAGAGTTAACACTATAACGGGGCTATCATCCTTGCAACATTTCCTTGATTTTTTATGACTATGTGTATATGTATTTTCCTTGATGTACTTTCTTTGATGTTGTGAGCCGATTTTTCCTGATAATAAAATCGCTCTTGAACTTAATGATCGTGTTTGGTCAGCTCGTTCTAGATAATATATATATCATTGTTATAGTTTTCCCACGTCTGTGTGTTTTCCTGTCGTCACGTGTATGTGCGTGCCTGTGAGTGATAGAAATATACGTAATATGTATATTGGTGTAGTCTGTCTGACGCTGTAACAACTGTTGTAGAAGATAGGTGAGAGAGAGAAGAATTCTTTTCGCTTTCAGAGACAGCCACTATATCAAATCTATCATCTCACGTGTGTGGAAATTCTATTACCTTTCACTAACTCTCACTGAGTCTATCACCTATTCAAACCTATTCAGAAGGGACCAAACCTAGTCTTAATTCTCCTATCGGAAATCTACGACAGTGATCAGGAATATGCTACACAGTTGCCTTTGTGGGCAACTTATCTGATTCACTGAAGATGGCTCCCTCTAATGGTGGAGAGAATTGTCGGCTGAAATTCTTCCAACTGGTATACTCTAGACGTCTGGCTCTCTAACATAGACCGGCACTGCATCCGTCGTAACCTCAGTAAGAGATGCTCTTATATATGTTGTAGTTTACAGGATAAAACCTGAAACGAAGTTAAACGCAATCCTTGCATTTTTCTACCAATATCCCTCTATGACACCGATGGGGACGATAGACAGTTTCAGAGAAGAGTGCTAGCAGATGCACAAGATATAATATAGTTGCATCAATCAATTTACTTCACTGTGATCATAATTTTCTTCTACATATTTAATTATAATTCGTTTCCCATGATCTGCCTCCATACAATAATTTGGTCGTGAACAAAACTACTAAGTAACATATCAAACTATACAGTAATCCAATTCCTTTCATCCTTCCTTATGTTCCTGGTATGTGTGTCATTCCATTTCAGAAATACTTTTTTAAACACATTTCCAAGCTTATTCTTACATGCACAGTTTGCCATCATTCTCAATGTTTTTGAATATTCCGAAGGTCGGCTTTGCCTCTAGAATTACACTCAAACCTGTAAGTTTCAACAGCAACACACTGCAAATTTTCTAACACATCTATACACTTATTATCGTACACGTGGATTAATCACTAGAATTACACATAATTATAAATAAATAAATAAATAAATAAATAAATAAATATATATATATATATATATATATATATATATATATATATATATATATATATATATATATATATATATATACATATGTATGTGTGTGTCACATAATATCTTTTGTTGCTCACATGGACTTCGGTGGAATAAACATATATTTTGGTGCGCACGTCAGCTTTAAAAGAAAATGGTGCAAAGGGGTGCAATGGAATGGAGTGAACAGGAAGCCTGACAGAGAAAGATGTCAGTTGGCCGGCTTTAGAAGCCGCATTGCATATTAATCGTGCTCTCTTTATGGTTGCTGGCTTTTGTACAGCCTTGTTGTATATTCCAAGGGTAGTAGGACTTGTTGATCCAGTCATATGGTTATTGCTGACAATGTATTGCTATTATTATTGAATTCCTACGTGTTTCATTGTTATTATTAAAAAGGGAGATTGTCAGCACGCCTTCGTGTACGCTTTGTGAATGGCGTTTACAAGTATGTTGATTGTGTGACCTCTCGCAGTTTGATACGAGCTTAGAGGACAATGTCATTAAGGTGTAGATATTATACTGTGACATATTTTTGGGGGCTGTGGTCCTCTATACAGGTGTGTTTTAGCGTTCCACTTTGTTAGTGACTGCTGGTATCTGGATATTATAGTATTGATCTTATTACGGGCTCTCTCATAGCAAGTTTATAGTTGTCGAGGCTTTTGTTGGCGATTGGGTTGCATCCCATTATATGTGCGATTTTTTTTTTCTAATGAGAACATTATGCAATGCGTTTGTTGTCGGCGAAAACAAGCCACAAGTTTGTGCATTGACTCATTGCGCAGTGTGAAGACTATGAAGCTAAGGTTTAATGAGTTCCTGTCTGACTGGGGCGACGACGATGCCGTCTTATTGTCGTATTAGTTCCATTGTCATTGATTTGGAGAGCTAGTTGTGGGTCTGTCGTAATTGTGGTGGAAAATAGGAGGTTTTAGTTCCTTCCAGGCGTAGGCGAAGATGTTTTAAAGTTGTCGGTCGTTACAGTTGCCTGCTGATTTTTTGGATTATCGGTGGTCCAGTGGTGGCCTACCTGCTGAGAGCACGAATACATCGCCTACATTGGGATTTGTGTTACAACAAATTATGTGGATACTACACGTGTGTACCTGCCAGTACACATCTTACAGATCGCCTCTACCGTGAACACGTTGCCTTGCCTGTGCATGCTTATTGCGCGACTTTGCTGCAGTGACTTTTTGTCCGCATGAAAATTTAACTCGTTTATACGTGATTTGCTGAGCATCATTATCCGTGAATGCTGATGCTGATATATAGCGGTGGATGAGACAGAACATTGTAGTCGTGCTAATTATTTGTACGTGAATGGCGGATACGACCATGACACATTTTCCGATGCAGTGGTCTATGTTGCGCAGCTGATAAAAGACGATACTTGCTGCAGCTATAGTTCAATAACGAATGATAATTTCTGGACGTCGCTGAGTTTACCAATTATCATTTATTATGCTGGTATAGCCTTTCTTGGACACAGACATAAGAAGGCCAGTTACATTGGTGTGGATTTTTGAGAGCGGAACGGAATGGGAAATACTGAACATTGATGAATTTTCTTATTACCACACCCATTGGTGGCTTCACGGCTTCAGATACGAGAATGACTGACGCCGATTTTACATCTTTTCTTTGAATTTGTTCAGAACATTTTGCCGCAACCGGACAGTGCAGAGTGCACTAAGCGTAACTGATTGTGGCAATAACATTTGTTGGTACTATTCGTGCTTTTGTCTCGTGATTCATTATCATCATTCGATTGAGGAGCTGGGATTGGAAATTTGAGGATACAGTTTACAGAAAGACAGTCATAAATTTAGTTATATTTCTTGTTTTCTTTTCTCTTGCTGTTCTACTTTCTTTTTTGACGTCATTTTATTTTATGTGTTTCCCTTATCGTCATGTTTTTAATTACTGGTCTACTCTGCTCATCCATTTGAATTTTTTTTCGTTTAGCTCGTTTCTCCATATGCTGGTATTTGCAATGATGCTTTTATGTTACTATGTTATTATCTGTTCTTTTCATTGTCTCTGATACTTTCATTTGCAATTTCATTTGTTTTACATATTTAAATTATTTGTGTGACTTCTTTCTGCCTTTTGATATTGCCTTGCTATAGACCTCGTGGCTTCACTGTCCACTATTGGTTTTCGTGCCGTCTTTGTTGTCTTATTATTGTAATGCATTGGTTTTAAGTGTGGTATTGGTGGCGTGTTTAACAGGTTTTTTTTTTTCTTCCTTATGGGAAAGGGATTATGTTGAACTAATTTCTTTAGGCAGTAACACTGTCAGTGTTGCACTTGCAGTGGGGTACAGGCACAGAGAGTTGACCCAGTTGACTGTCCAGCATAACTGAGCGTGCACATTTTCAGTGTTTTAGCGGTGATTGTCTAGTTTGTATGCATAGTGTCTTATTTTTGCAAGTATTCTTTTTCGTCATGTTTTGCTGTCGTATTCTCCTGTTTTCTTCTTGCTATCTTGTACATAAGTTATATTGACAATCTCCTTGTTCTCGTTTGTTAACAGTACGGTTTGTATATACTTATTTGTTTCTATCTCATATATCTGTCATCACTTTCTTATCGTACGGTTGGTGTTTGTTTGTCAAGTGAGTTCGTGTCTCATCATTATATGTACTGTTCATATTATATGGATATTTGATTTCCTTTGTTACATAATAAGTATTTCTAAAATCACGATTGCATTACTGTGATTGGAGTAGGTGTACGGACATCATTTTTTTAGCCATTATGCGGATGTCCTTGTCTAAAGCTACCACTGTGTGAGCTTGAGATTTATATCATTGTATCGTGACATTGATTGGGTATAGACAAGCAAGTATTCGTTTCACCGGATTCCTTATTTGGAACTGTCTTGTCATACTGTATTTTCACCTGCTTGTTTTTTTTAATCAGGTGTATTCATAACTGCAGGTACATCGTACCCATCGTCTGCAAATATATATTGGTCGTGTGCAACAATATATTTATTATTAATTTTGTAGGGGTATGGGTACAATTTGAGGAATTGGGAACCTTCATAATTTTACTTATTTCGTAGCTTGCCACCGCATTTGTATTGCACATAGATCATAACTATGGCTAGCCTTAAGGATTTTATAGAAATTGGAGAGAAGACAGGAAAATCGGGGGATTCTTTGCTTGAGTGGGCAAAGGCCGAACACAAAGAGTATGAGTTACAGAAAAAACAAGAAGATGACAGACGAGAACGCTATGAGGAGCGTCAACTACAAAAATTGAAGATTGAAGCAGATAAAGAACTGAAACAGATTGAAGCAGATAGAGATAAGGAACTGAGACGGATTGAAGCAGATAAGGTACTGAAACAGATTGAAGCAGATAGGGAACTGAGACAGATTCAACCAGATACAGAAAATAAAAAAATTGAGGCAGATCTAAGACGTATGGAGTTAGAAAAAATGAAGATTGAGGCGGACAAGGAAATAGCTATAAAAAAGTTGGAGCTTGATTCTGGCAATCCTAGTTCGACTTCTAGGGAGCGAGCTCGCCCTTATAGGCTACGATTACCGAATTTTCGGGAGGAAGTAGATAGCATGGACTTCTTTTTGGAGAGATTTGAATCAGATGATCTTGCCTGGAGGGCAAGGAAGGAGGAATGGCCTTCACTTTTATCTGCATTGCTTTCCGGCTCTGCTTTAAACACCGTATATAGTTTGCCTGTGCCTGACAGAACTAGTTATGATACCGTAAAGGCAACATTGCTGAGAGAATTTAAGCTGACAGCTGAAGGGTATCGCTCTCGTTTCAGAGATGCGATGCCTAGTGCCGACCAAGATTTCGGCTCTTTTGTCACCAAAATTAAACTTCTCATTAATAGATTGACAGAGCTGGAGGGAATAACTAGGGATTTTGATGGACTGTTTGATCTCATGTTGCGGGACAA